>JAWZYT010000822.1:405000-532500 GCA_034508575.1 Petrolisthes manimaculis
GATAAGCATTATTTGATGTTCACCTCTGATTTTGTGATTTATTTGTAAGCCACGTTACAGTGTATTACATGCATAGTAAAATTCCTTTATTACTAAATACTCCTCTGTCTGTCTGTCTGTCTGTCTGTCTGTCTGTCTGTCTGTCTGTCTGTCTGTCTGTCTGTCTGTCTGTCTGTCTGTCTGTCTGTCTGTCTGTCTCAAATGAACACTATCTTATCTTATCCAGTCTCTTTATATATGAAATCGTATGGAGATTTAGGACCAATTCTACAGTCGTTCGTTGTAGTCTGTTAGCTCCCAAACGAAAAAATCTAAACTGTGTTAATGACTTTTGACTGATTTATTGTATTAATCTGATGAGTAAAGTTTACAGATATTGTAATAATACTAGTGCTTGAGAGTTTTGGTGAATAGTTATTCTCAGCTTTTGGGAAATATCGAGTGTGTTTGGGGAAGAATCTGACAAACAAAATGACTATGTGGGACCGGCCTGACTCCTTCACATTCTACGTTAAACAAATAAGTGTCGAAATATGTAATCTTTTTGCCAATGATAGATTCTTCTTCACCTCCTTCTAACTTCTTCACTTTTCTTATTCTTATTCAGTTATTCAACTGTCTTTTTTTTCTTTCTATTTCCTTCCTGCTTGCTGTCCCACCTCTTCTATCACCTTCTTCTGGCACTATATGATCTCGATGTTGCAGCGCCAAAAAACAATCAATCAATCAATCAATTTGCCAATGATAATCAACTGGCATTGATTGTTAAATTAACTGGGTTATGTTTGTTTAGAAGCCACACCTGAATGGAGAAGAGAGGTTACTCCTAGCGACCAAACGTGTGTTTAACCTCCTAATATGTTACCCCGATTTTTGCTAATAAACATTTTGTAGTGAAAAATAGTGTGTGCATAACAGTAGGTGTTTTACCAAATTTGCACATCGTTCACATAATGATTTATTTATTTTAAAGATAACGGTGTGTGGCTGTGCGGAAGAGAAGGGCGAAGTTTTGGAAAGTAGGTGGGCAAGGTGAAGTTCACTGGAAGGCATCGGTTGAGCAAACGGATACGTAGGGTCATTACTTTAGCTACTAATGTAGTTTGCCAGTCAGTATTTGATGAGCGTTTCAGAGTAACGACTCCTTATAATGATAAAATCCTAAAGATTTTTATTACTTTGTTGATTGTATCACCCGTTACCATACATTCTACGAATTATGAAATTACTCCGAAACTATCCCTCTCGCATATTCTGTGTATCTTTCTCTCGAGTTATCAAGTAATGAATAGATAACGTTAGCTACACAAATTAAAGAAGAATGTGTCTATAAATTGATATTACTGATATCATCCTAAAGAAAATTAGCTCCTAGAAAAAGTCAGATAGAACATGTGATTAAACCAAGATTTACTTGCATTATAAAGAAATATGAAATATTCGCGTCCGTGCCCGAGATCACATCTTAAAACACGCTGCACACTCAGAGGGACCACTATCCGGGGGCATCCTTTACAAGTCTGATCTGCTCAACCGGAGCGTTTCAACGAAGTTCACCTTGCCCACCCAGGCTACTTTCTGAGACTTCGCCGTTCTCTTCTCCACAGACATACACCGTTATCACTGGAATGAATTCATCATTATGTGAACGGTGTGCAAATTTGGTAGATCACCTACTACTATGCACACATTAATGTATCTATTAGCAAAACTTGGGGTAATCTATTAGTAGGTTAAACACACGTTTGGTCGTTAGGAGTGATCCCTCTTCCCCGTTCACCTGTGGGTTCAAAACAAACATAACCCAGTTAACAATCAATGTGAGTTGATTATCACTGGCAAAACGATCACTTATTTCGACACTACTAATTTGTTTATTAACGTAGAATGTCAGGGAGCCAGGACTGATTCCATAGTCATTTTGTCAGAGTCCTCCCCAAACACACATGTAAGCCTTCGTTATTTCCCAAAAGCTGATAATTACTATTCACCAAAACTATCAATTGAGCATTTGTATTATTTCAATAACTGCATACTTTACTCATCAGATGCTTCCAATAAATAAATCAGTCATAAGTAATTTATACAGTTTAGTTTCTTTCGTTTGGTCGCTAACAAATCACAACGAACAACTGTGGAATTGGTCCTCATTCTCTGTTCGATTTCATTAGTATAGAGATAGGATAAGATAAGATGGTGTTTATTTCAGAGAGAGAGAGAGAGAGAGAGTTACAAGGAGTTACAAGGACAAGTAGCACCTCAAAAGGTCTTACGACCCATACCAAGGAGGTACCGTAGGTGTAGTAGTAGTTGCTAACTAATAGTGAGAGAAAAATATAGTAAAGAGAAGGCTCTCCCCACCCACCTCTCCCACCCGCATTGCGGGTATGGAAATGGAAATGTACCTAACCTGGGGGAAAAAAGGCCGGACTAGGAAATTTTTGTACAGGAAAGGAGGAAACGATCACTTTAACTCTACCAGGCTTGGCAGAACTTTGTCTAACTGTTTCTTGAACTGTTCTATCGATGAACTATCAACTACCTCTGCTGGTAGCTGATTCCAGACATTGCAGATTTTATATATGAAGAAATTACCTAACGTATTATGGCGGAAGCGTTTCAAGTCTAGTTTCCATCCATGGTTTCTAGTTGCATTAGTGTTTAAGCTAAACAGGCACTGATAATCAATGTTTTCATATCCACGAAGGATTTTGAATACTTCAATTAGTTGACCTCTCAAGCGTCTGGTCTCTAATGAGAAGAGACCTAGTGCCTGCAGCCTTCTCTGGTAGCCCATGTGTTTAATTGATGGGATCAGTTTGGTGGCCCTAGCCTGGACTCTCTCAAGCCTCGCAATGTCTTTCTTGAGAGTCGGTGACCAGAACTGCACAGCATATTCCAGATGTGGCTGAACCAAAGAATTGTACAGAGTGAGGACTATCTCTTTGTTTCTAAATCTAAATTGCCTCTTTATATAACCAAGAAGCCTCTGGGCTTTCTTCTCTACTGCGAGGCACTGCTTGGAGAATTTGAGGTCACTGCTGATCAGTACACCTAAGTCTTTCTCCAAGTCAGTACTACTAATTTCACTTCCCAACAGAGAGTAACTGGCTCTCCGGTTGGCTGGACCTATGTGCATCACTTTACACTTGTCCAAATTGAATGGCATCTGCCATCGTTCAGACCACTTTCCTACTTTCTCTAGGTCTTTATGTAATTGTTCTACCTTTTCAAATGATGAAGCATTACACCCTAACTTGGTGTCATCAGCAAATTTTGCAATTCGACTTACAATGCCCACATCTATATCATTAATGTAGATTATAAAGAGTAGCGGACCTAGAACTGAACCTTGAGGAACCCCAGAGAGAGAGAGAGAGAGAGAGAGAGAGAGAGAGAGAGAGATTGATTGATTGATGGATGTTAGGTGCCGCAACATCTAGGTCCTATAGCGCCAGAAAAAAAGGTGATAGAGAGGTATGCCAGCAAGCAGGAAGGAAATGAAAAGAAAAGAGAGACAGTTGAAGAACTTAAAGATGGGAACTATTTAGTCTGGTCTCTCACTAGCGACCTTCCTAGCATGGGAAACCCTCTCTCCCCGAAATCGGGGCAGAGCAGGGGCCGGAGCCCCCTTTAGTATAGCTCCCCAGGTCCCAGAGACACACAAGCCCCCCACCACGTCAAGGCGGTTCCCGTTGGGGAAAGAGAGAGAGAGAGAGAGAGAGAGAGAGAGAGAGAGAGAGAGAGAGAGAGAGAGAGAGAGAGAGAGAGAGAGAGAGAGAGAGAGAGAGAGAGAGAGAGAAAGAGAGAGAGAGAGAGAGAGAGAGAGAGAGAGAGAGAGAGAGAGAGAGAATTATAGTTGACTTTAAAAAAATTATTATAAGAGAGAAAGTATTTAGCAATGAAGGAATTTTATTATGCATGTAATACATTGTAACTTGACTTACAAGTAGAATACGAAATGAAAGCTGATCTCAAATTGTGCTTACCAAAATATAATGGACAAAGAAAACAACCTATCTGGCCTATCCTAGTTGGTAGACAAACAAGATAACAGTCGTGGCAACGAGACGTGAGCTCTGTCAGAACGGATGAACAATGTTGCATGCCAAACATGATAATCATTAAGAAGAAATATTCACTGTTAAGGCTACGAACAACTTTATCTTAGCTTCACCTACTCATTGTGTAATATAGGTCCTAAATTTCCATATCAGCATTACTCAACCACTCTGCCTATGAGCTCATGACTCATTGGTACGAGCAGAGCTGTTTCCCGAAACTTCAACCCAGTCCACATTACTTCCACAACTACACAGCGCCATCTATGGAATGAACTTTGAGGCAGAGTCATGTTCACTACAGAGGGAGTGTTGACGATCCGTTTAATTTTCGAGCACACACACACACACACTGCTGCCACATTTACGATTTCTTGATACTGGGTGGCCCAGTCGGAACTGTAACAAACTGTACATGTATGTACGAAGCATACTTGATAAACATTTGTTGTAAACACATATAATAACATTAATACATAAAGCTTCTCCTCTTTTTAATGAACACTGTATAAAAAGCACATCGTGTAATAAGTTAATAACTGTGTAAGTGAATGGAAACAGTGGGAACCCTTGTCTAGAGTATTATAATTCCGCCTCACAAAATCGAGATAATTAATTTGAATACATACCATATTTATGTCTTATTTAACTAAAGTGTATCTATTTTTGTATATTGTATGATTTAAAAACATATGTGAATACTAATGAGGCCAAGCTAGATATATATAATTACGTTTAAAGTACAGGTTAAAGTACATTTATCGATTGCAGTACCCATTTTTATTGTGTGTGTGAGAGAGAGAGAAAGAGAGAGAGAGCGGTGAATTTCATATCTATTGAATATGTTAAGTGCACTAAAAACATTCTTTGACCTTTTTGTTTCATTTTTTATGGATGTTGATGTGTCTGCCTGTGTCAGTGATACCACTGCTGCACAGGACAATACCAATGTAAATGTTTCTAAGAATATTCCTGCTCATATACCTTCATCTTCTTCCAACATATCAGATGCTTCAGGGACTCGTCAACGGGTCCCTATTACTACCCCAAGTACTACTCCTCTGGTTCGCTCTTCTAGTGGCCCAGGATTCGACAAAACGTATCGTTTGAGTAGACCCTCAGGTCGAGGTGGTAGTGGGAAGTACCTCCATGAGGCTTCCCATAAAAACCAGGACCAAAGTAACACTGTTCAAGGTCCTACAGTGGAATTGCCGTGGCTTGCGTGCTTCTTGGGAAGAACTGCGCATTCTTCTCTCTAGTTTCTCTCCTGCATGTATTTCTCTTCAAGAGACAATGCTTGGGGACTACATTCCTGCCAGTCCTCCAGCATACTCTGCATTTTATTCAAATTCATTTGAAGGGCAGGGTCACCATGGTGGCTCTGCCATCCTAGTTCGTCGAGATATTCCATGCACGAGCCTGGAGCTTGACACACCACTCCAGGCTGTTGCTGTTGAGGTTTTTATGGACCGCCCCTACACTGTGGGCAGTCTATACCTTCCTCCCAGTGTTACAGTAGAGAGGGGTGATCTCAACCGTCTCGTACGGGACCTCCCCTCTCCCTTTATTTTATTGGGTGATTTTAATGGTCATCATCCCCTGTGGGATGACAGTTCAGTCAACCTCAGGGGTGTTTTATTGGCTAATTTTATTGAGGATGATGGATTAAGGGTTTTAAATACACACTTTAATAGCCCAACTGGGACTTTTACCGCCATTGACATTTCCCTTTGCTCACCCAGTGCTCTGTTAAATTTTACTTTGATAGTGTTGCCTAATTTATATGGTAGTGACCATTTCCCTATTGTTTTAGAAGATAACAAGTATGAACCTCAGTCTCGTCTTCCTAGGTGGAAATTAGAGAAGGCTGACTGGCAGTTTTATATAGAGCTAACTTCTTCGGTCTCTTCAGTAGCCAATTTTGGTAGCTCTGACGAGGCTGTAACATATTTCACTGATGTACTCCACTCTGCCGCTCTCAACTCTATCCCTAAAACTTCTGGCTACTTTCCCAAACGTCCTGTCCCTTGGTGGTCACCAGTCTGCACCACTGCTGTGCGGGAGAAGCGTGCTGCTTTCTCTCACCTTCGTCGCAATCGTGGGGACCCAACTCTTTTAGAGGACTTCCGATGGGCAAGGGCCCGGGCTAGACGAGTTTTAAAAGAGGCACGACGTGCATCTTGGAAGGCCTATGTGTCTTCAATTAATAGTAAAACTCCACTCACCCAAGTGTTCAGGAGAGTCAGCAAGAAGGTGGGGAAGTTTTCTCCAAGTTCTCCACCTGTACTTAAGGTCAATTGAGTTCAGATTATGGATAGTTTGACAGTGGCCAATACCATGGCGGAGGCTTTTGCTAGAGTCTCCAGCCGTGATTCTCGACCTCTGGCTGTGAGACATGAGTTAAGATCCAAGGAGCGCACTGCCCTGGATTTCTCAGGGAATGAGAATGAAAGTTATAACCATATATTCACCTTGAGAGACCTGCATTCTGCTCTCTCTCTCTGTGGGGACACTTCTCCTGGGCCAGACAACATACCATATGCAATGTTGTGACACTTGGGTGAGGTGGCAATCACATTTCTTTTAGCTTTATATAACAGAATCTGGGTGGAGGGTGTCTTCCCTTCTGGGTGGAGGGTTGCTACCATCCTTCCTTTCCCCAAGCCAGGCAAAGACTCTAGTGTTGCCCTCAATAACCGACCAATTGCCATGACCTCTTGTCTATGTAAACTATTTGAGAAGATGGTGAATGTCAGACTGGTATACTTCTTGGAACGGGGTGATTTTCTGTCTCCGTCCCAGTCTGGCTTTCATAAACATCGTTCCACTACAGATGCTCTGGTCAGGTTGGAAGCTGCTGCATGTGAGGCCTTTGCACAACATCAACACCTTGTCTGTGTATTCTTTGATTTAGAGAAAGCGTATGATACTACATGGCAATATGGCATCCTGCAGCAGCTCCATGTATATGGCCTGTGAGTTCGCCTTCCACACTCTCTTAAAAAGTTTCTTAGTAGTCACAGTTTTTCTGTAAGGGTTGGTACAGCTCTCTCAGCATTTGTTGCACAGGAGGAGGGTGTCCCTCAGGGAAGTGTCCTCAGTGTCACATTGTTTGCAGTAGCAATTAATGCCATTGCCTCATCCCTTCCGGACGGTAGGTATAGCCACTGGTTTGCTGCCTCCCATTTATCAGTGGCAGAGCGGCGCATGTAGGTTGCCCTTGACAGAGTGTCACGTTGGACTGGTTCTCATGGGATTCGATATTTTCCTTCCAAGACGGTTGCTATGCACTTCTGCCGCATCCGAGGTGTCCACCCTCATCCGGACTTATTCAAGTATGGTCATCGGATACGCTGTGTCGAGGAATCTCGCTTTTTTGGTCTCCTTTTCGACAAACATTTGTCTTGGGTTTCCCACTTATGTACACTTAAGGTCTCTTGCCTCAAGGCTCTTAATCTGTTGAGGGTTCTGAGCCATACTACCTGGGGGGCTGATCGGGCCACCCTCCTTCGCCTATACCGTGTTCTTATTAGGTCAAAACTCGAGTATGGGTGTGAGGTCTACTCCTCTGCCACAGATGCCTGTCTCAGAGTTTTATACCCTGTTCATCATGCTGGGATACGTTTGGTAACTGGAGCGTTCAGGTCGTCCCCAATTCGCAGTCTCCTGGTGGACGCCAATGAACCACCTCTGGATCTCCGTCGCCAGTCCTTGATGGATCATTGTTGGCATCGATTACATCTACTTCCCGACTCCCTTCCTTGCTTGGTGGTGTCATCTGATATCATGTCTAATTATTACCTTTCACATTCTCGTACACCATGGCCCTTTGGCTTCCAGGTCAGGAAGGCTATGGAGGAGATGAAAAATTGAGGACTTCTAGATTCGTCCTGTGCAGGTCCCAAGAGTGGCTCCATGGCTTCTTCCAAAAGTTTTCCCCTGCACCTGCTTTACAGACAGAAAGGAATCTCTTCCTCCTCCAGTGGCTCGTTCCCTCTTTTTAGAACACGCCTTTAATCACAGGGAGTCGCTCCCTGTGTAGGCTACACAGATGGGTCAAAGTCTGATGCTGGAGTTGGTTTTGGAGTTGTCTTTCCTGACTTTTGCCGTGGTGGTAGGCTTCCTTCTGTCATGTCGATTTTCACTGCTGAGCTCTCGGCCATTTTATATGCCATCCAAGTGATTTTTACTCTCCCTCAGCCTTTTTTTTACTATATGTGGTGATTCCTGTAGTGCCTTGCAGGCCTTGTGCAATTTTATCTCTTCCCATCCCCTGGTGTTGGCCATCCTTGAGTGGCTTGTCCTCCTGGGTCGTCGTGGCCACAAAGTCACTTTCTGTTGAGTCCTGGCCCATGTGGGTGTCGATGGTAATGAGCGAGCTGATGCCCTGGCTAAGGCTGTGGTCTCCAATTCTCGGCCTCCTGCCGGGCATTATCCTGTTCCTGCAGTGGACCTTCGACCCTATATAGATGCTGCCGTTCGTTCCTGCTGGCAGGACAGATGGGACGCAGTCGGGGCTAACAAGCCCCGTGACATCCGCCAACGCCTTGGTTTGTAGAGCTACAGCGGCCTGTCCCGCCGGTGGGAGACGGCTCTTGTCCGTCTCCGCATTGGCCACACATTATTGACTCATGGCTTTTTAATGAAGAGGGCTCACCCTCCCTAATGTTACGAGTGTCTGGTCCCTTTGACAGTACGGCATATCATTGTTGAGTGTCCCAGTTTTGGGGACCTGCGTCGTAGGCACCTCTCCGAGTACCGGGTGGGTGACGGTTCTTACAGTCTCTCATGGGTGCTCGGGGAGGAGGCTTGTAATGTGGGAGGGAACACTCTCTCCTATGTGGCCTCCTCCATAAATTGTGATTTTATTATATTTATGTTTTTTAGATGTTTTTTTATTATTTAGTCTTGATTCTTTTTTATATTTTAGTTAAGTTGACGCGTTCTTTTAGTAATGGTGTTTTCTTTTAGTTTGTATGTCATTTAGTCATGATGCCTGTCCCTTTCGGGAGTTTATGATTTTATTAGTTGTGGATAACAAAATTGTATTGGGCTGTATATGACCTTAGCCGTTGCCCCTCCAGATGCCTAGTTGCCTAAATTAATCAATCAATTAATCTTCAACTGTCCCTCCTTTCTTCCCATTTCCTTCTTGCTTGCTGTCACGCCTCTCTATCACCTTTTCCTGGTGCTATTTGATCTTGTTGTTGCGCCACCTAATATCAATCTAATCCCTCGTGCTTGTAATCCAGCCTATTTATCACCTTCTCCCAAGCCCAGCTGTTTTTTTTGTTTGTTTGTTTGTTTCGGTAGAAGACGGTTTAATTTTCTACCTTTTTTAATAATCATATTTGTCAACAAATTCATTAAATTATTTACCGGGATTTTTTCTTCTAAATATGCATTTCCTAAAAAACAATCGATGTAAAACTTGGATGGAGTTTTCAATAAACTTCGTCTAATTTTATGCATAGGCTATAATATTATATTACAGTATCTCTCAAGTAACTGGCAACCTTACACCTAACCTACTAATGTCTTATCACTTTCTTGCCTGGCCAATTTCCTTCTTTTTTACCGTTTATCTTTTCTTTATCATATTTTTAACCTTCTCATTCGTTCTTAAAAAGTTTTAATGGCATAAGCCTTTCTCTCTTATCACTTACAGTCCAATTATATGATTCACAGTTGTTGATCGCATTTTAGTTCTCAATATATATTGATTGATTGAATGATATTAGGCGCCACAACAGCGAAGTCATATTGCACCAGAAAACTGTGATAGAGAGGTGAGACAGCAAGCAGGAAGGAAATAGAAAGAAAAGAAGGATAGTTGAAGAACTAAACACTAGTGGCTGGGGTCGAAGGGGCGCCAAAACCCTTAAAGTATTGCCCACAACACTAATGCAGGCAATACCTCCCTACGGGGTCAATATGTAGAGAATTTAGAAAACAACTAGAGATTTATGGGGGAAGATATATAAATTATTTAGAATAAAAGTGTTGGCAGATAAACATTATTGACGGGATTATCCCAGCCACAGCATTTCGCCTTCATAAAACTGAAGGCCTATAGGGTTCATGCATTGCCATTTTCCAGCCTGTTGCTAGTCAGAAAGTTAACTTGTTAAACCCATTTGCAGGAACGAGAAATATATTATATATTTCTTTTTAAGTTATTTATAAGTATTTTTTATTAAAATCTGTTTCGATATACATTACCTTACTGTTATCTAGTTCCAGCATTACTGCACAGATCACCATATGACACAATAAGGACCACAAGGACAGTAATGGTGATCAACGTGATCATCATGTATCTCTCTATAGGTTACTGAACACAGTGTTTTATGCTCAACTTCAGAATTATGTTCTCAGGATCACAATGATAGGCAAAGATAATATGTCTGTCCGTGTGTGTCTGTTTCCTGGCATAGGTTAGGAGAAATCAGTAACCTTCCAAATTGCCAACATGAGAATATTCCTTTAATAATTAAATATACGACTAATTATAAATAAGGGACCGTGTGTGTGTATGTGTGTGTGTGTTGTAGTCAGATAATTGGAGGTAAATTAGTCCTTCAAATATTGCCAGGAAACATACACACACACACACACACACACACACACACACACACACACACACACACAAACTCTCTCTCTCTCTCTTTCTCTACACAAACACACACACACACCTATATGGATGGAGCTTGTTGGTTCGTGGCATGGTCAGGAGAAATTAGAAGCCTCCAAAATACACACACATACCTATATGGAATGAGTATGTTTTTTCGTGGTATTGTCAGGAGGAATCAGAAGTCTCCAATTTTTGCATACACGTGGATTACTGATGTGACTAAACAAACTTACTTACAAGTGTTTCCTATTCCCCAACAACATCACACATACAACACCGTAACAACACCCAAACACAAAGAAAACACACACGCACTTTAACGCACTTTCTCACACTTCCAAATATTGTCAAGGTTGGTGTGTTGAGGGGGGGGGGGGGGTGCAAACACGAGAGAGGGTAAGAGAGTGACAACACACACAACCTCACTCTACCAAGTCTGAGGGAATACTGGAGACTGGTCACTGCCAGTGATGCCACTCTGAAATGTTCAATATCCCAAGACTAGCGCCCAAAAATCCCAAGATTGGACAAAATATCCCAAGATTAACTAAAATGATAATCCTCACCTGAAATTTGAAGACTTATAGAACCAATATAGGCAGATGAGTGGAGGAGTATTACTACCACTCCCTCCTGGCTCTTCAGAATCGCTCATTTTAACTTTAATACTGGGAATAGTATGACGCTAATCACTTATTGTAGGGATCAAGCAAGACTAAATCCGTTCCATGAATGTCTAGAAATCCCAAGATTTACAAAATATCCCAAGGCCAAGCCCAAAATCCCAAGATCTTGGGATAAATCCCAAGGAGTGGCATCACTGGTTACTGGAGACAGACAGTGGCAGGGACAGGGTTGCCAAATGTCTCGGGCAGAATGTCGCTAGATATGCAGCAAAATTCCGCTAAAATTAGTAAAATACCGCTAGATTATTCCCAGCCCAAATGATAATACTGTAATATTTTTAAATAGGACTTTGATTTCACATTTGAACTATTAGAAGGAAAGGACATCATTTCTTGAAGCCGAAGATGATGTTCCATCTTTGTAGGAATCATAGTATGCCTACATAGTACTAATCTTGCTTGTGACACTTCTTAGGAGTTCAGAACTGTAACAACATTTCTCACCTCAAGACCATCCCATTGCCAAGGACTTGTTGGGTCGTCTCCAGCGCCGACTTACACCACTTCATTGGCTCTCTAATAACTCCTCAGGCATCTCCATCTCAGTAGCCAGGACCATCTATATTGTGTTTATACATTCAGTTGTTGATTACCTCTCCCCTGCTCTAATTCAACTTCCCAGGGCTACTCCTGAAACTTTAGAAAAAAATCAGAATAGAACAATGAGAATTATTCTCAGCTGTCCAATGTCGACCAGGATTTTATTAAGTTAATAATAATATTAGGGTGACCATATTGGGTGATCATTGTAAACGGTTATTTCCTTTACTGATTACAGTTAATAATATGAGAGTCGGTGTTAGTCATCAGATACAGTTGAAGACCTACATAAAAAATAATCATTTTCTGGCCTTTATTTATTCTTCCATCCCATTGTCTCTATTCTTCCATTCTTGTAAATTTCTCTCAATTCCACCTTCTGTTTTATTTTCTCTCTAGTCTTCCTTTCATGTAAATTTCTCTCGATTTCACCTTCTGTTTTATTTTCTCTCTATTCTTCCTATAATTCCATTTTCTGTTTTCCTACTGTATACGTGACGCCAAATACGTATCAATCAACACCTGTTCCAAACACACACTTGTGTACAGTCGGCACCAGAAGTTCGCTGCATTTCCACCGGCATTATTATGTATTAACTATAGTAATGTATGTATGTATGTATGTATGTATGTATGTATGTATGTATGTATTACAAATTTTAATTCAGTGATGACAGATATTGTTCTCATTTGGTAAATGACGTATGTTATTAGAATAAAATCTGGTTCAGAATGCAACTATCTGGTCACATTAGCCATATTAAGTACACGAGATGGACGCGAATTTATTTATGCTGCCGACTGTACCTGGTGAAGGCCAGCCTCACCGACACGTGTTATATGACGTCGACAGTAACTGGTCCGTCCGCCATCTTGGACCAAACAAAATAATGATGTGCTGTAAAATAGACTTATGGTGCCGACTGCACAGTGGTTTGTTTTGGTTTGCAAGCACCATAACGAAAGAAACTCAACTGTGGAAATGATTCCTGAGTGATTTATTGGATGAAGTTGATTACTCCACTATGAAATTATCGTAATAATTAAACTACCAGACATATTTTGTGGATTATATGGATACTGAGGTTGTTGGATATAATTAATTTTATATAAGAATGTTATGTAATTATGAGAATGGTGTCAGATTTAAGCATTGGATCTCTCCTTAAGGGGATATTCTCTTGTTGGTGAACTGAAAGGTCTCTGATTCCTACACACTATATATGCCACAAAACAGATCCCTTAATAGTACACCACTGGATGTGTCCATTTTCTGGTATAGTTAGGAGGAATCAGTAACCTTACAAATTACCAACAAGAGAATCTCCCCATAAGGAGTTCATTGTGTGTCTCAATACAAGTACAATTACAGTAGCTCCTGCTGTAAGTACAAGTCTTGTTTGTTCCCTTACACCATTTGAAGTGGCATAGAGAGAGAGAGAGAGAGAGAGAGAGAGAGAGAGAGAGAGAGAGAGAGAGAGAGAGAGAGAGTGAGAGAGAGAGGGAGAAAGAGACTACTAGTCGTTTCAGCGCCGGACAGACGCTGTTTTTCGCAAATATCTCCTAATCGAATCGTTGTATCAATATAATATTTCAGCACACTATCTTTATTACCCGGACCTAATTTATGGCTGACATACCATATTACTATATGTATTATGTTAGGAGTTTACTGAGTAATATTAAGCCTAATCCAGCCATCATATCTAAGGCGTTATAAAGAATCGGACGAGTGTGGGGTACTCGTGTAAGCCCTCCACCAACACCCCGAACACCCCCCACACCACTCCTTCCTTCCCTACCCCACACTTTCCTTAGAATGCGTCAATATGACTGGCCAACTTTGTGATTTTTTCACGAGTAAACTCCTCGCATAACACATATAGGAATATGGTATGTCAGCCATACATTAGGCCCGGATGTTAAATGTAGTGTGTTAAATAACGTATAGTTGATGATGCCTCAGCTTATACAGTGTTATTCACTAATTTGTTCACGAGAACCAAAAGTTCAGGACATATTCAGAGTGAGAGCCGTATAAGCCATAAATCACATGGATAAGCAAAACAAAATATAGAAATAGGAACTAAATTATATATTTTTATGGGTTTCCATAACAACAGATTTATACAACAAGACTAGTAACAATTTATTACTTTAGACTTTTTCTCTGATCACTGATGATTTTCTTTTCTCACTCTCTCTCTCTCTCTCTCTCTCTCTCTCTCTCTCTCTCTCTCTCTCTCTCTCTCTCTCTCTCTCTCTCTCTCTCTCTCTCTCTCTTTTTTTGTCTGTACAATTCTCTTGTCCGACCACACTTGGAGTATGCAGTCCAGTTTTGGAGTCCCTCTTACCGAAAGGATATTACGAGATTGGAACGAGTGCAAGCCAGGGCAACCAAACTTATACCCTCTCTTAGACACAAGAGCTATGAAGATCGGTTGGTAGAACTCAACCTGTTCTCTTTGGAAACTCGGAGACTGCGTGGTCAGCTTATCGAAGTGTTTAAAATACTACGAGGCTTTGACAATGTAGACTACAGGGACATTTTCCAACTCAGTGAAGGAACAACCAGGAATCATGGCTACAAACTTGAACTGAAGCGATACAACCGTGATCGGTGTGGTAAATTCTTTACATACAGCATCTGCGGTACTTGGAACGTGCTTCCTGCTGATGTAGTCAACAGCAACTCTGTAGATCAGTTCAAGTCCAGATTAGACAAAGTCTTAAACCACCGTCTAGGTGTTTAAGCCGTTGTGTGAGTGTTCCTTGATGGTTTCACATGACACATTCAAGGACGGTCACATACTTGCACAACTAAACCCACAGGTACCCTCTTTGTATAGATTGTAAGGTCTCCTAGGGTACTTCTTTTCCTTGTAACTCGTTGTAACTCTCTCTCTCTCTCTCTCTCTCTCTCTCTCTCTCTCTCTCTCTCTCTTTTGGGAGCCGCCAATTAGGTCATTGCGAGCCGCACAATGAAGATCCCTGCGCGGCCTTAGCAAGATCCAGAAAGTCGTAATATTAGTAAGAGTGATAAAATAATAATAGTAATGATAACGATAATAATAATAATAATAACAATAACTATAATATATTAATAGCAATAACAACAAAAATAGTAATAATAATAATAATAACAACAACTATATTAATAATGATGATAATAATCAACATTATTATAATTTTAAACTTAATTATTATCATTATTATTGTCATCATTATACTTATATTATGTCATTACTATTATTATCATAATTGCCAGGTGCAAGTTGAACAGAAAAGTACGTTGTTATATATATGTGTGAATGTGTGTGTGTGTGTTGACTTAAACTGAGAAAAGTGCATGTGTATGCAGAAATATGATTACATGTTTCTGACAGAGAGAGTGAATTCATAGATGTAAATGATAAATGTACAGCTGTTGAAAGCGAACAGAGAGAGGAGACAGAAAATGAAATAAAAGAAGGAATAGTGAGAAAATAAATTAATAACATATATAGAGAGAAAATGGAATGGAAGAAGGACTGGAGAGAATTTTGTACAGAAGGAGAAATATAAAGGAAGTGGAATAAAAGGAGTAATATAGAGAAAAAAGAATAGAAAGAGGATTATAGAGAAAGTAGAATGAAAGGAAGAATAGGGAGAAAATGGAATAAAAAGATAAATAAAGTAATATTTGAATAAATTAAAATAAAGAGAGAAAATGGAATAAATTGAGAAATAAAGATAAAATGGATTATATGGAATTAGAGAATTAAATGGAATAAAATGAGGAATAGATAAAAAAAAGAGATAGAAAATGGAATAAAGTGAGGAATGAGGAATACAAAAACAATGCTAATATGACAGACAGACAACACATAAGATAGACAGAGAGATAGATAGATATATAATAGATACATTATTGACTTAATAATGAATTAGATAGACAGACAGGTATCTCATAAGTAGCGAGGCGTACCAGATTCATGTGTGGCAGCTGTACATACATGTGTGAGAGTGTGTGTGTGTGTGTGTGTGTGCAGCACAGATGGGTTGGATTCAACTGAGAAATGTTTGTGTGTGTGTATGCAGAAACTTATCAGGAAGGGGAGTGAGCTTATACATGTAATAGATAAAATGTACAGGTGTTGAGAGATAACCCAGATATACTAACACAGGAATGATTATTGTTATTTTTATTATTATCAGTATTATTAGTGTTAGTATTAGTAGTAATAGTAATATTTTATTATTATTATTATTATTATTATTATCTTTATTATAGTTATTGTTATTATTGTTGTTATTATTATTATTATATTAAACATACTTAAATAAAAGGAGAAATAGAGATAAAATGGAATATATAGAACACAGAGAAAGTGTAATACAAGCATGAATAGAGAGAAAATGGATGTAAAAGGAATAGAGAGAAAATTAAATAAACGAAGGAATAAAGAGAAAATGGAATAAAAGAATAGAGATAAAAGTAAATTATGAGTAATGAATACACACACACAGACACCACACACGTAACAATGCACACACACAGACACCAAACACGTAACAATACACACACAGACACCACACACAAAGGTAACAATACACACACACAGACACCACACACACACGTAACAATACACACACACAGACACCACACACACACGTAACAATACACACACACAGACACCACACACACACACGTAACAATACACACACACAGACACCACACACGTAACAATACACACACACACAGACACCACACACACACACGTAACAATACACACACACAGACACCACACACACACACGTAACAATACACACACACAGACACCACACACGTAACAATACACACACACAGACACCACACACACACACGTAACAATACACACACACAGACAACACACACGTAACAATACACACACACAGACACCACACACGTAACAATACACACACACAGACACCACACACGTAACAATACACACACACAGACACCACATACGTAACAATACACACACACAGACACCACATACGTAACAATACACACACACAGACACCACACACGTAACAATACACACACACAGACACCACACACACACGTAACAATACACACACACAGACACCACACACGTAACAATACACACACACAGACACCACATACGTAACAATACACACACACAGACACCACATACGTAACAATACACACACACAGACACCACATACGTAACAATACACACACACAGACACCACACACGTAACAATACACACACACAGACACCACATACGTAACAATACACACACACAGACACCACACACACGTAACAATACACACACACAGACACCACACACACACGTAACAATACACACACACAGACACCACACACACACAGACAACACACACATAACAATACACACACACAGACATCACACACATAACAATACACACACACAGACACCACACACACACGTAACAATACACACACACAGATGTAACACCCCATTTTTTTATATATGTTATTTAGGATGTGTTTTTTTAATGCATTGTAACTAACAGCACTCTCCTAAAATACCAGCATTTTTACTGGTAACTTACTTAGAAAATTGGTTGAGTAAGGGGTAGGGTCCCAAGAGAAGGACGAGATATTTTCGTTGGCGGAACAATATTTGTGTTAAACATTAGGAATAATTGTATTCTATGTGGCTGAGGATAAATATAATGTATTGGAACGTTAAGGATATTAGTTAATCATGAAATGTAACTAGGGAATACACCTGGGAGGGGGAAATTAGTGTTGATATAAAAATGTAGGTCATAGGGGACTAGTTTTTCACGAGTAGATGCCCCACAACTACGGAGACGAAGTGAGAAGGAAGTGAAGCAGTTGCTGATAATCAGTCTCTCTTCGTCTCCCTACTCTACTGGATTATTACTGCTACAAGTGACTAAAAGTGTTAATATTGAGGTAGAGTATGGTTATACATTTAATTGTTGTTATTAATGGAGTCTCTCTTCGTCTCCCGTGGTGAAAAGCATATAGCACAATTCCCTTGAATAGGTAGAACATTGGGTGTAGGAGAATAATGATGATAATTTGGGATTGCTGGCATAGTAGAAAAAAAAAAACAGTATCATATTTGTTTCGGCCATATTTTTTTTTTTTATTGATAACTATTATATATATGTGTATGTATTTTTTTTTTTTTTATGATTATTGGTGGGGAATGAAGTGAATTGTTTTATTTTTTAGTTTTTTTTTGCTTAGTGCTGTACCCTAGCGAGACGCGGAAGGCATCCACCACGCAACAACACAGCACCACTACCGACCATCATGTCTGACAACAACGACGCTGGGAGATGGAAGCGACTCATACAAGAAGCCAGCAGTACGGTATCTCTCAGGAGGTATCGTGCAATAGCCAATAGACATAGAAAAAAAATGGAAAAGATGAAAACAATGAATATTAGAAAATAGTAGGAAACAATTGTGATAAATGAATATTTAAAGATTAGAATATAAAATAGAAAAAAAAGGGGAAAAATGAACATTAGAAAATAGTAGGAAACAATTGTGATAAATGAAAAGTTAAAAATTAGAATATAAAATGGAAAACAAAATGGAAAGAAATGAAAAAAATGAACATTAGAAAATAGTGTGGGTAAATCAAGACACAATTGTGATAGAAATATTTAAAAAATTAGAATATAAAATAGAAAAAAAAAAGAGGAAAAAAATGAAAATTAGAAAACAGTAATTTAAAATTTAATAGTAGAAAATAAAGTAAAAGTTTGAAAGTTAAGTTGGAAAATGTCATAGTTCTCTATAACCTGAAGTCAAAACAGGGCAGTATTCATCAACGAGCTAGAAAAACAGCTCATAATAGTTTTTTTGTGTGTGTTTGGATTTGGTAGGTGTTAAATGACACTTAGTTTTAATAGGAAGAGGAGGATGGTGGGGAGTAGAAAAATACACCCTCCATACCCATAGGGCTCTTCCAATATACAGTCAGGACATTTGTCAGGGCCCCTGTATCACTTTATACTGTCTGCCAAAAGGCATCAAGTCCATGGGCATCACCTCTACACATCGTAACCAAGAAGGATGGCACGTTACGACCATGTGGCGACTACAGACACCTCAACACATAAACAGAAGCCGACCACTACCCACTACCCAACATTGCGGATATTACCTCCTTCCTCCACGGCGCCAAAATCTTCTCCAAGCTGGACCTCCTCAAAGGCTACTACCAGGTCCCTATGCACCCAGATGATATCCGCAAGACAGCTATCACCACACCTTTTGGCACCTTCACCTTCAACTACAGTTGTTTCGGACTTCGAAACGCGGGTGCCACCTTCCAGAGGATGATGGATGGTATCCTCGGTGATCTTCCCTTCTGCGCAGGTTACGTTGACGATATCCTCATTTTCTCTGCTTCAAAGGAAGAACACGTGCTACACCTAGCTCAAGTTTTGGAACGCCTGCAGCAAAATGGCCTAGTGGTGCGATACGACAAGTGCGTATTCGGCGTTAGAGAAGTGGATTTTCTGGGACACCACCTCTCACCTGCTGGAGTTGCACCTCTTCACGACAAAGTGGCCTCCATCCAACGTTTCCCTACTCCCCCTACAGTCAAGGCCCTCCAAAAATTCGTTGGAATGGTTAACTACTATCATCGGTTCCTGCCCAAGATTGCATCCACCATGGCGCCACTGTACTCGGTACTAGCAGGCAAACCCAAGGATCTGACATGGGGCCCTACTCAAGAAGAAGCCTTCCAGAAAGCAAAAGATGCCCTTGCCTCGTCGACTCTCTTGAGTTTTCACGACCCCAAGAAGCCTCTCGTCGTCACCACGGATGCCAGCAACATTGCCATCGGAGCTGTTTTGGAACAAGTGGTACATGGACAGCCTCGCCCCCTGAGTTTTTTCAGCTGCAAGCTCAATAAAGCTGAAAAAAAACTACTCCACCTTCGACAGAGAGCTCCTTGCCATCCACCAAGCCATCCGCCACTTCAGTCATTTCTTGGAAGGCGCAACATTCACTGTGCAGACAGATCACATGCCTTTGGTCCACGCCCTTACAAGACAAAGAGATGCTTGGTCCCCTCGACAACGCCGACACCTCTCAGCAATTACAGAGTTCAACTGTACTCTCACCCACCTGCCAGGCAAGAAGAATCCTGTAGCTGATGCACTCTCCAGAATAGAGATCAACGCAGTTCAGCTAGGACTTGACTACAATCACCTCGCCAAGGAACAACAACGGGACCCAGAAACGGCAGCAGTAAGGACAAAAATTACAAATTTACAATGGAAGGATGTTCCTCTGGGCGATTCTAACATCTCCATCCTCTGCGACGTGAGCACCGGACGACCGCGCTCTTGGATTCCTTCAGCCCTACGTCGTCACGTTTTCAACTTAGTCCACGGCCTCTCTCATCCCTCACGTCGAGCAACCTCACAACTACTTACACAGAAGTTTGTCTGGCACAAGATCTCCCATGACGCAGGAAACTGGGTGCGATCCTGCGTGCCCTGTCAAAAATCCAAGGTTCATCGTCACACAGAAACCGGCCCAGGAACCTTCCACCAACCACAGAGGCGTTTCGCTCATATTCACGTGGACGTTGTAGGACCCCTTCCTCCTTCCGAAGGCCATCGTTACCTGTTCACCATTATCGATCGTTCCACCAGATGGCCAGAAGCCATCCCCATGGCCAACGCGACGTCAAATTCATGCGCCTCCTCTCTGTTATCAGGTTGGATCTCCAGATTCGGCATTTCCGAACACATCACCTCCGACCGTGGCACAACCTTCACTTCACAGTTATGGACCTCCTTAGGACAGTTGATGGGCACGACAGTCCATCACACTACAGCCTACAACCCAGAAGCAAACGGCATGGTAGGACGACTCCACAGAACTTTGAAAGCCGCTTTGATGTCACGATGCAACAGCTCCACATGGTCATCGCAACTACCCTGGGTACTCCTTGGCCTTCGAACCACGCCAAAAGAAGGTCTCGACGCCTCTCCAGCAGAAATGGTCTTTGGTGAACCACTCATCGTCCCCGGCGAATTCTTCCCTGACGCACCATCAAGCAATGACATCAACCGCCTTAGGAGCATCGTCGGGAAGTTGGCGCCTTGCAAGCAGACATACAAGCCACCAGACCACCGCTACATCCCCCGAGACCTTCATTCAACAAAGCATGTGTTTCTTCGCACCGATGCCCGAACACCACCCCTAACACCACCTTACTCTGGCCCATACGAAGTCATCGAAAGAAAAAAGAAGGCATTCTTGCTACGAATAAAAGGCTCCAATGACTGGGTCTCCATAGACAGGCTCAAGCCAGCCTATCTGCTAGACGACGACCTCCCTCCTGTACGTCTCTCCAGAGCAGGTCGCCCCCTCTCACACACATCAGGACATTTTCGCTGAGGGGGGAGTATTGTGGCGGCTAGAATCATCTACCCTCCACAAACATCAGCCCTGTGCCTGATTGTTTATGTTTATGTATAGCATTGATCATATTCCAGGTTGACTACAATTATTGTCACGTGATCGTATTCCAGGTTGACTACAATTATTGTCACGTGATCGTATTCCAGGTTATCTACAAAACCTTATATACCATGTGCGATCTGAACTAATAAAGACACATTAAAAACCTCACGATTAGTCTCTCTCTAAACCTCGCCAGGAGATCAAAGTAGCAGCCGCTACAGGGATTAGGAATTTAGAGAAGTATATACATATATAGTTTATTTTTGTATAATGTATTTAATTAATGTAAATAATAAACTAAATTATAATTAGTGGAGTATTCCGTCACCGATACCGTATATTATACAAATAGACTGTGTCACTACTTAGACATTTTTGACTTGATTTAAGACATTGATCGAGCCCCCGTTAGAGTAATTCTGGGTTGCTTACACACGTGCCTGGGGTTCAAGCTACGTTACCCACCCAGTGTGTGATAGCTTGGTTCCTGCGGTCAACCTGTGGTCTGGTGGTGGCAGCGTCACTGACGAGGAACTGGACTTGCCTTTGTATGATTTTTTGTATGGTATTCGCAAGGCAAGTTCGGTCCTCAGTCCTTTTTTTTCCCAGACCAGGTTGATCCAGTATAAGGATAGAATATCATACACTGGTGTGTCATATTTTTTATTGTAAAAGGCCGTGCTTTTGTTTCCTCCTCCAGTAAAGTAAGGGGGATAAAAATCGGACATCTACAATATATATATATATATATATATATATATATATATATATATATATATATATATATATATATATATATATATATATGTGTGTGTGTGTCAAGGCTCTTTTTGGATTTTCCCGCTTCTTCCCCAGGATGAGAGTTTAAACACAGAAGCTCTAAAAATTATATATATTTACAAATTGTACACAACATGAAATGGATAAATAATCACTTAACCCCCGAGAAAACACTCCTTATCACTGATTACCCTTCACTTAAGACCCCAGCTCGAACACAGCCCAGGTATGGCACACAAGTGTCGATCACGCCTCTGGGAACAGCAGAAAGGCGATTACTCCTGGCGTCTACAGGATATCTGGATACAAGTGGAATGTCTCTGGCTCAATGGGGTGATGATGGATTCCTCTCCGACCCGGCCCTTGGCAAGAGGAGGACCCTTAAACAGAATTACAACAATGAAAACAATGCACTATGAATAACCGAGTTTACCCAAGTACCCTCACTTGAAACTTCCTTTTTTCAAATAAATGTAATTACAATATAATTACCAGATAATGTTCACCACTGTTAAACACATTCACAAAAAGAATAGCACACAAAATATATATATAACCTAACCTGGACCCAGAACAGTTTCTTACCTTAGTTCCCGTCGTTATGCTGGTAGTGAGTAGAGTGAAGTGAGATGGTTGGTTGTTGGATTTATGGCTATCAACCAGCGACATATAGTCAAAGGTCATTAAGCCAGTCCAATCCATTTTATTCTATCAATTTATATAAGGTCATAAAGTTTTGTCTCCCTCAGATAACAGAGCAGTTTGTTTATAATATTCTTATCATCTGATAGTAAATTACTGATGGTGAAAGCAAGTCTTTTAAGTTGTAAGTATTGCTTTAATTTACTTCTTTGTTTATCGTATTTCTTACAATAAATAAGCAAATGTGCTATTGACATTACTGTGGTGCATACTGTGCACTCAGGAGGAAAAGTTCTATTAATGTAGGGTTCCAAGTGAGTTAGTCTGGTGGAGTTGACCCTAAGACGGGCCACCACCACTTCATCCCTCCGGCTACGCCATGATGACGTGGCCCAGGGTTCAATTACTGCTTTGAACTTATTTCTGATGTCTAGTCTGGTCCACTGCCTTTGCCACAGGAGATGAATTTTAGATTTAATGAGAGAGACAAAACACCTGAGATCCGTACGGACTATGCTAAGGTCCAGATCAACAGTCGACCCTGCTAATTTATCAGCTTGTTCATTACCATAGATACCATAATGTGATGGTACCCATATTAACTTGATCAATTTATTGGCACTAAATAGCTTACTAATGATATTACCCTGTATTTCATTGTTAGTTGTATTCAAATATTTAATAGCTTTAAGTGAACTTAATGAATCAGTAAATATGACTATCCTATCGTGGGTCGTCGATAGGAAAAAATCCAAAGCTTTATCTATAGCAAATAATTCAGCAAGAAAAATAGATGTATGATTCGGCAGTCTGAATCTTAACTGACATTCATGCGACCATACACCCGCACCCACACATTCATCCGTCTTGGACCCGTCGGTATACAGTTGGAAATAAGAAAGATGTTTGACAATTATCTCACGAAACCTCTGGTGTACCTCCACCTCCGGCACCTGGGATTTAACCCCTGGTAACCAGGATTCCACACAAATAAAACGGGGTATTACCCAAGGTGCAATATTTACTATAACCAGGGAATCGATTGTTGATAAGTCTATACCGACACACTCTACGAGGACGTGGAGTCTTGCTCTGAGGGACCTAACGCCAGTGCCCACCGGGGCCGTGCGTCCCCTAGGCGGATAACTTGGCCCTTCCAGGGGCCTATCGCCATGGCCCCCCGGTTGCAGGCGCAAAAAGGCACTACCGGGAGGATGACTCGGCTCCCCGGGAATACAAACAGCGGGCCTGGTGTCCCTTGGCCTAACGCCAGTGCCCCCTGGGGCGCAGGGGTTCCCGGACGGATGACTCGGTCCCTCTGCCAGGGGCCTAACGCCATGGCCCCCCGGGTGCGGTTGCCGCAGCAAGGCATTACCGGGAGGATGACTCGGCACCCTGGCTTTCTTAGCGAAGTATGTTAACTGTAATGTGCAGGAGTAAACAGACACAAGCCTACATTTCCTAGGCTTTATTTAGCAGAACTCTAGCCAGGAGGAAGGATACCTTGCTGACTGACAACAGGTTAGAGAAGGACCCCAAAAGTAAACTTATGCACAATATTCGAAACAGTAAAGGTTAAAGGTTCATAAATCTTGATACATTACATTCTCCCCTACTTAAAAGAAATAACAATAACAGTGTAATCAAAATAATTTACCCAATGACCCAAATCCCCAACCAGTAACAATAGAACATTTACAGAACAACCCAAACCAACAAACATTAACCAGTTACAGTATAACATATTTACAGCAGAACATATTTACAGCATAACAGGGCTAGTCTAAAGAGGATACCGAAGTACTGGCTTCTTCTCTCTTGTAGACCGCCGAAGAGGTTATACTGTAGGAGGAGATGTTACTCGCGATGAGGAGTCTTCAGGTGGCTCGGATGGCTGAAGTGTTTCTCGGGATTCACTTCGTTCTGAAGATACTGGTTCCAGGTTGGGAGTTGGAGAGGGAGCGAACGGAGGTTCAACTACAGTGACAGGTGGAGAATGACACACACCAGGCTCCACCAAATCCCTTGTGGACACAGTAGACTCTCGCCCATCAGGATGTCGTATTCGAGCGTATTGAGGAGTGGATTCGATCAGTTCCACCGATTCCACCAGTGGGTCAGACTTGGTCATCCTGACGAATATCCGTAGCAGAACAGGCCCCGGGGACGACAACCAGGACGGTAGAGAGTAACCATTAGGTGATTTCCTAGGGAATGAGAACAGTCTTTCATGAGGAGTTTGATTAGTAGCCATACACAGGAGGGATCTTAGAGAATGTAAAACCGTGTCAAGGACCAGCTCCCACTGAGTTTCTGGAAGTCCCTTAGAGCGAAGTGAGAGTCTTACTCCCTTCCAGATACTTCCGTTCATCCTCTCGCACTGTCCATTTCCTTGAGGGTGATATGGGCTAGAGTGTGTCATTGTAACACCATGGTTTGATAGAAACTGTGAGACTTCTTTAGACATAAATTGTTGACCCCTATCTGAGTGAATAGATGAAGGACAACCAAATATGGTAAATAACTTTTGCAGTTCTCTGATAACTGATTGGGAAGACATGTCAGGGCATGGACAAGCAAATGGGAAACGAGAATATTCATCTACCATAACCAGCAAGTACTTATTTCTGGATGAAGAGGGTTTAGGACCAACAAAGTCTATTGAAAGCCTGTCAAAAGGACGTAGAGCATGAATGAGATGAGAAGAGGGGGGTTTGAAATATCTTGGCTTTAATTCAGCACAAGTGGGGCACTGTGAGCACACTCTCTTTACATCATCTACAGAAAAGGGTAAGTTTTTCACCTTGACAAAGTGGTTTAACCTTGTGATTCCCGGGTGACACAGGTCTGCATGAATCTTTTCCAATGAAGGTTCGGACACAAGACAGCAACCTCGAGATAAGGCGTCAGCAGAGATATTTTCTTTACCTGCACGATACTGTATGTCATACTGATATTCTGAAAGTTCGAGCCGCCAACGCAGAATCTTGTCATTCTTGATCTTCGAAGAAGCTTTGCGACCGAACATGAAGGATACAGCCTGCTGGTCTGTTATTACCTTAAACTTCCTACCAATTAGGAATAGACGCCACTTCCTGATTGCTTCAACAATGGCAGCTGCTTCCTTCTCGATGGCAGGTTGTCGTTTTTCTGAGGGAGAGAGAGTTCTAGAAAAGAAAGCAATGGAACTTCCCGCCTGAGAGAGAGTCCCACCTAGGGAGGAATCTGAGGCATCAGTTTCTACCTCCAGTGGTAGGGTTTCGTCCCATGCTGCGAGAGATGCACGGCTGATGTCCTTCTTCAGAGAGTCCAGGCACAGGGCAGCTTCACTGTCGATAGGGAAAGATTTACTCTCAAGCAAAGGTTTGATACGAGAAGAATAGTTGGGAATCCATTGTGAGTAATAAAACAACAGTCCCAATGTACATTTCAGTGAATCAGTATCCCAAGGGTAGTTCATATCCATTAATGGTTGTAGTCTATCAGTGTCAGGGCGAAGAGAACCATTAGCTATAGTATATCCAAGATAGTTAATTTCATTAAGATTATAGAAGCATTTATTTTCATTGAAGGAGATGTTATAGTTCCAAGCAACTTCCTTGAACTGTTTCAGGTGAACATCATGTTCTTGCTGATCTTTACCACAAACTATCACATCATCTATGTAAGCAAAGGTGGAAGATAGGTTGTTTTCTGTAATGATTGCATTCATTATTCTTTGAAAAGCAGAAACAGCGTCTGTTAGGCCGAATGGCACCCTAGTATATTGAAAGAGTTGCCCATCGGCCTCAAAAGCAGTAAATACTTTTTCCTCCTCTCTAAGTGGCACTTGGTAATATGCACTTTTAAGGTCAAGTTTACTAAAAACTTTGTATTTAGCTATTTCCTGTACTAAGTCATGAATGAGAGGAATAGGATAGGCATCTAAAGGTGTGTACTTATTTATAGTTCTAGAATAATCTATTACCATTCGACGCTTGTGTCGCTCGTCTTTAGTAACTAGTACCTGTGCCCTCCAGGGTAACTGGCTCTTCTCTATGACTCCCTCCTGAAGCAGATTCTGTACTTCCTTTTGAATAAAAGTTTTATCATAGAGTGAATGACGTCGCGTAGGGGTGGCGATGGGTCTGCAATCAGAAGGTAGGTTAGGAAAAAGAGTTGGAGGATTAAGATTCATACAAGTCATTCCACAAACAGTCAGCTTCGGTTTGGATCCTAAGAAGGCGAACTCTACACTCCGGTGAAGTTTCATGAAGTCTCGTCCCAGGATAGCTTCAGCACAGAGGTTAGACAGCAAAGAAAACTTGAAAGTTTGGTAAAGATTACCTTTTATTAATAGATCTACCAAACAGTGACCCTCAGAATTAGATACTAAAGAACTTTGTGCCATAGTAACATGATCTTTGCTAGGTATAATAGGCAGGAGTAACTTCTGAGCCTTTTTTTAATCCAAGAAACTGATGGCACTTCCACTATCAATTAAAGCATTTACTTTCTCACCGTTAACAGTAACAGTCATGATGGAGCTTGTGGTCGAAGGAGTAGAGGCGGCTGTCAATGTTGCCAGAGAAATGGCTGAAGCATTATTAATATTTCTTCTGTTCGAAGATCGGCATACATTAGCAAAATGTCTAACCTTACCACATTTTAGACAAGTTTGCCTCCTCGCAGGACACTTTAAACGTGAATGAACACTGCGTCCACAGAAGTAACATTTCTTCCCTTCCTCGGTCACTGCGGCAGAGGTTGTTGATGCATCGGTGATCCTGACTTCACCGTCCGATCCAGCTGTACAAGTATCTCCTGAATAAGAGGTCTCTGAACTAACAAAGCATGCAGTCGGAGCAGGAGGGACCACCTGCGTCACGTAGGTCTCTGCGTTTCTTTGAGCCAACTCGAGGCTCTGAGCGAGCTGCATTGCTTCGTCCAGAGTAAGTGTGTGCTTCTCCAGAAGACGCTGACGAATTACTGACGATGAAAGGCCAGAGATGAAAGCATCACGTATAGATTCCTGGGCGTAAACAGTAGCAGTCCCTCGACAGCAACTTCAGAAATTGTAAAAACTGATCAACACTTTCACCAGGCTGCTGTTTCCTTGTTGAGAGTTGATGACGAGCAAATATTTCGCTCACCGGTTTCACAAATATAGTCTGCAGGGTTTTAATAGCTTCGTCGTATGTAGTACAGTCTCTGATGTGGGTATAAACTGAGGGCGCTACGTAGTTTGTGAGGAGGTGCAGTTTGTCAGGCGCCCCTGTACCAAGGGAGGAGAGGAAGTTGGAGAACGTCTTAAACCAATGTTCCCAGTGCCCAGGCGTTGAGTCTGTTCCTTCAAAACGCTCTGGCCGCAGAAACTTCTCCATAGTTCTGCTAAATAAATTGTAATGTGCAGGAGTAAACAGACACAAGCCTACATTTCCTAGCCTTTATTTAGCAGAACTCTAGCCAGGAGGCAGGAGGAAGGACACTGGCTGACTGACAACAGGTTAGAGAAGGACCCCAAAAGTAAACTTATGCACAATATTCGAAACAGTAAAGGTTAAAGGTTCATAAACCTTGATACATTACATTAACATTAGTTGGTCTCGTCTTAGACGGAGGGGAGGCACTTGTGACTCCACCTCTAGACGCTCGATTCGAGTACAACGTAGGGCTCCAAGACACACACGCAAACAAGCATTCTGCACAACATCCACACCTTTCAAAACAGACTCAGATGCCGAACCATACACTATGGACCCATAATCTACTCTAGATCTGATCAGGGATTTATATAGCATTAACAAAGACTTCCTATCTGCTCCCCATTTTGTACCAGAAATGCATTTAAGTAAATTGAGTGCTTTTAAACATTTAGTTTTTAACTGACTGACATGGCAAGTCCATGTCAGTCGACTGTCAAAAATCAGTCCAAGAAATCTAGTTGAATTTTGAATAGGTAGGGGGTTTCCACCCATGGTCAACCGAATGTCTGTTTTTTTCCTATGAGTGAAAATAACCCCTACACTTTTTCTAATTGAAAACTTAAAACCCCACTGGAGGCCCCAATTATGGATCGAATCCAGTGCCGATTGAATTCGAGTTGCCGAAAACTGTGCACTATGGCTGGAGTGCCATACTGCACAGTCATCAGCATACAGTGAGTATTTAAGATTTCGAGGAGGAGCTGGTAGAATGTCATTAATCATACATAGAAATAAGGTCGGAGACAGAACACTTCCCTGGGGGACCCCGTTTGCCTGGACAAATGTGTCCGAGAAAGTGACTGTATCCGTAAAAAGCTTGACAGAGAAAGTTCTGTCAGACATGAAATTCTTAACAAAAAAGGGCAGATTACCGCGTAATCCCATCGCATGTAGTTTCCTGAGGAGGCCATGTCGCCAGGTCATGTCGTAGGCTTTTTGTATGTCTAAAAATACTGCAACTAAAAACTGTTTTTTGGCAAATGCCTCTTGAATGTGAGATTCCAGGCTTACTAATTGATCGAGCGTCTGGCGACCTTTGCGGAAGCCACACTGCTCGTCAACCAGCAAGTTCCTGGAATTTAAAAAATGCAATAGCCTACGATTAACAATTCGTTCCATGACCTTGCATAAGCAACTTGTGAGAGCAATAGGGCGATACGATGAAGTCGATCTGGGGTCCCCCCTCCTTTCGGTATGGGAATGACATGTGCAAAGTGCCATGAATTTGGAAAGGCATGACCCCTCCAAATTTCATTAAACACTTGCAGCATCTTGATCATGGAATCATGATCAAGATGCTTTATCATCTCATACCGAATCTCATCGGGTCCTGGGGATGTCCCACTACAGGCTCCTAGGGCTTGAACAAGCTCTTGCATTGTAAGATCACAGTTGTAATCCAATTCATCTCCTGTGGCAAAGTTAATAGGCTGCAGCTCTGATGCTTCCTTGAGAGGCAAGAAAGCTGGATGGTAATTGTCAGAGCTGCTAGCAAAAGAGAACTGCCTGGCGAGGGCGTTAGCAATGTCTCTAGGCTCGTCAAAATTGACGTTATTATGATTGATGTTAGTTATTTTAATTGAAATTTTCTTTTTATTTAACTTTTTAACAGTGGACCAGACTTTAGAGATAGATGTTTCAGAATTTATAGTAGAGACAAAGCTTCGCCAGGAGTCTCGTTTGGCTTGTTTGATGGTTCGACGAGCCCTAGCTCTCGCAAGTTTATACTTGCGAAAATTCTCATCACTGATGCGAGTTTTGAAAAGCCTGTAGGCCCTATTTCTCTCACACAGTGATATGCGGCAATCTGGCGTCCACCAAGGAACTCTATGCTTTGCGCTATCTATCGAAGTCTTAGGAATTGTTGCCGTTGCGGCTTTGAGAATACTATCTTTAATGTTATTTACTTTATCATCAATGGTTTCCCCAACAATTTCAATATTGAGACTCTTTGTGAAGGACACCCAGTCTGCTTTTTTTACGTTAAATTTAGGTGTTGAAGGCTCTTTAACAGTGTCGCTGTTATATTTAATCAAAATAGGAAAATGGTCACTTCCCAATGAGTCATCAATAGGTAGCCACTGGCAAGAAGTGGCAATTGATGGGGAGACCAGAGATAGGTCAAGGACGCTAAAATTACCGGTATTATCATCAACTCTCGTCGGACTACCGTCGTTCAAAAGAATCAAACCGGAATTACTGATAAGCCTAGCCATCTGTTCCCCCTTCCTGTCATCCCGCAGGGAACCCCATAACGTATGATGTGCATTAAAATCACCTACAATTAATTTTCTACAGGGCAGACTGTCCTGCAGATCAAAAACATCATCATAAGTTACTGTATCAGGAGGACAGTAGACAGAACAGACAGTCAGGTAGGTACCACCGAATTTCACTCTGCAGGCGACAGACTCCAGAGGGAAATTAGATGGCACCTCAGTGAAAGGGAGGGAACGGCGGATGTAGAGAGCTACCCCACCTCCCCCCCTCCCGTTTCGATCCTTCCTAATTAACTCGTAGTTCCGAAGCTGGATAACCTCGTCTTCAACACGGTTATCCAGATGAGTTTCCTGAAGGGCAATAATATCGGCAGCGTAAGTACAGGCCAAAAGTTTAAGTTCATTTAATCTACTTCTAAGACTTCGACAGTTCCATTGTACTATGGTCAGCGCGAAGATTATCGTGGTTTACGGTGTTTTGGAGGGCCGTGTTCGTCCTGGCGAACCTTTTTGTGCTGGGAAGGAGTACCCTCCTCTTCCTCAGCACTTCCCGGGGACCTCCCACGGGATGGTTTGGAGATGATAGTCTCCATTGCCTGTGCCTCTCCACGAGTCACAGATCCAGACCTCGAGCAGCTCGACGCACGACGAGCTGTCTGAGTCCCAGATACATGCTTCGTGGGAGTCACCTGAGCGAGAACATGAGATTGAGATTGCTTATTTTTGACGGTTTCATTTGCCTTGTGGGGTTTCATTTTCTGTTGTTTGGTTGATTCAACAAGTTCTGCAACTAATTCTTTTAGTTCAACTACTGTAGATTCCAAACTATTTACTTTATCTGTCAATGCTTGATTTTCTTTTTCTTTAGCCTTCAGAAGTTCCAAGAGGTCATTTACTGCAGAAGCATTAGATGAGCCAGCTACAGCTCCGGCGTAGGATATGGTGGGAACCTGGGTAACCCCCTCCACCTTCCTCTTTGCCTCACCATAACTGACATCATGAGCCTTCATGTATGCCATTGTTTCGGTCTCCACAATCAGACTTCTGCAGATACCTGCACCTGCCTGGTGGGGGCCGCCACAATTGGCACACTTGAACACTGTCTCTGAACATATATTCGTCTCGTGACTTCCGGCACATTTACCACAAATGAATTCACCTGAATCTCTAGTGAAACACCTCAATGCTGTATGTCCGAATTTTTGGCACCTGAAACAACGCATGGGTTTCTGAATGTAAGGTCTAACGTGAACAATTTCGTATCCAATCTTAACAGTATCCGGTATCTGAGCAGCAGCAAAAGTCATGAAAACTAGGCCAAATTTCTCTCTCTTGTTCTCTCTCATCCTGGTCATACTTTGCACTTCCACTACGCCCTGGTCCTTCATTCCGTCAAGTATGTCTGCATCATCCAGGTCAGCCAAATCCCTATGGAATATGACGCCCTTACAAGTATTTGGCCCAACTGGAATGGTGGTTTTCACCTTGAAAGAATGAATCTGCGTCAGTTTAAGTAAATCCTTAACCTGGGAAGAGTTGAGCACTTTAACCAGAAGACTACCATCTCGCAATTTCTTAGCAAATTCCAGACTGCCACCCACCTGACCATCAAGGACCTTTTTGATGATAAATGGGTTAACAGTCTTCAGAGATTGAGAAGCATCAACACAACGTACATTCACGTAACGAGCATTCAGGGAAGGAATATCTATATCTGGTCGCCTTTGTCTGTCAGCCGTAGGGGTTCCAATATTGTCTGCCGTAGTCTTAGGATGGTCATTGGTCGTCAGCCTCCCTCCTTGAGGAGGAGGAAGGCTAGTCGAGGGATCAGCCATTCGGGACATCGGACTAGGTCCGAGCCCTCTCCACTCACCCTCTCCTAACTCCCTTAACTATTGTATCAACCCCCTAAAATAAGGACAATAATTTAGGGAAAAATAAAAGTAACCTTACTCAACCCTCCCTAGTGGTAGCCTGGCGGCGTACTCCAGTACCAGCTAGGGGATCGGAGCTAGTGCGGAAGGAACTTTCCCACCACCGAACCTGCCTAATGCGAGGGGTGGTGTAGTCAGAACCCACCTCCCAAGCGAATACCGTTGCTCAGAAATATGAGACAACCGTAGGCCCAAGAGGTCGCGGAAAATATGGAAGAAAAGAGTAGTTCGAGAAAAAGAGGTGCCCAAATGACACACCAGACTACTGGGCCCCACTACCACAGGGATTACCCCTGAGGCAGCGAGTGCTGCGGGTCTGGTGTAGGGAACAACTATCTACTAGCTAGCATGCACTACATGATGTCCTCAAGCAAAGACAAAACACAGAAGGTGCACAACAGCAGTGCAGCAAAACGTTGCAAATTACATTACTTTTTACTTTACAAAAAGCAAAGAGACAACAGAGTATTGCTGGCAAGAGGCCTCGGAACCCAAGGTAGCTCGAACGGACAATACGTGGAAACTGTTGGCGCTATGCAGAGAACGAGGACGAGGTCTTGACTACACAGAGTCTGGACGCATAATGTGGAATTTTCACTTCACTTGTTGGATTTATGGCTATCAACCAGCGACATATAGTCAAAGGTCATTAAGCCAGTATAATCCATTTTATTCTATCAATTTATATAAGGTCATAAAGTTTTGTCTCCCTCAGAAAACAGAGCAGTTTGTCTATAATATTCTTATCATCGGATAGAATATTTTCAAAAGTAAAAGCTAGATGTTTAAGTTGAAAATATCTTATTATTTTAACTCTCTGGTTGACATACTTGTCACAATAAAGAAGCAAATGATTCAGTGACATAACTGTGTCACATTGTGTGCACATTGGTGGAAAATCTTTGTTTATATAGGGCTCTAAGTGAGTGAGCCTGGTGGCGTTGACCCTCAACCGAGCCACCACCACTTCATCCCTGCGACTACGCCAGGTTGACGTAGCCCAGGGTTCAATCAAAAGCTTAACTTTATTCCTGATGTCTAATCTGGTCCACTGCCTTTGCCACAGGAGATGAATTTTAGATTTTATGAGAGAGACAAAACACCTGAGATCCGTACGGACTATGCTAAGGTCCAGATCAACAGTTGACCCTGCTAATTTATCAGCTTGTTCATTACCATAGATACCATAATGTGATGGTACCCATATCAACTTGATCAATTTATTGGCACTAAATAGCTTACTAATGATATTACCCTGTATTTCATTGTTAGTTGTATTCAAATATTTAATAGCTTTAAGTGAACTTAATGAATCAGTAAATATGACTATCCTATCGTGGGTCGTCGATAGGAAAAAATCCAAAGCTTTATCTATAGCAAATAATTCAGCAAGAAAAATAGATGTATGATTCGGCAGTCTGAATCTTAACTGACATTCATGCGACCATACACCCGCACCCACACATTCATCCGTCTTGGACCCGTCGGTATATAGATGGAAATAAGAAAGATGTTTGACAATTATCTCACGAAACCTCTGGTGTACCTCCACCTCCGGCACCTGGGATTTAACCCCTGGTAACCAGGATTCCACACAAATAAAAGGGGGTATTACCCAAGGTGCAATATTTACTATAACCAGGGAATCGATTGTTGATAAGTCTATACCGACACACTCTACGAGGTCGTGGAGTCTTGCTCTGAGGGACCTAACGCCAGTGCCCTCCGGGGCCGTGCGTCCCCTAGGCGGATAACTTGGTCCTTCCAGGGGCCTATCGCCATGGCCCCCCGGCTGCGGGCGCAAAAAGGCACCACCGGGAGGATGACTCGGCTCCCCGGGAATACAAACAGCGGGCCTGGTGTCCCTTGGCCTAACGCCAGTGCCCCCTAGGGCGCAGGGGTTCCTGGACGGATAACTCGGTCCCTCTGCCAGGGGCCTAACGCCATGGCCCCCCGGGTGCGGTTGCCGCAGCAAGGCATTACCGGGAGGATGACTCGGCACCCTGGCTTTCTTAGCAAAGTATGTTAACATTAGTTGGTCTCGTCTTAGACGGAGGGGAGGCACTTGTGACTCCACCTCTAGACGCTCGATTCGAGTGCAACGTAGGGCTCAAAGACACACACGCAAACAAGCATTCTGCACAACATCCAAACCTTTCAACACAGACTCAGATGCCGAACCATACACTATGGACCCATAATCTACTCTAGATCTGATCAGGGATTTATATAGCATTAACAAAGACTTCCTATCTGCTCCCCATTTCGTACCAGAAATGCATTTAAGTAAATTTAGTGCTTTTAAACATTTAGTTTTTAACTGACTGACATGGCAAGTCCATGTCAGTCGACTGTCAAAAATCAGTCCAAGAAATCTAGTTGAATTTTGAATAGGTAGGGGGTTTCCACCCATGGTCAACCGAACGTCTGGTTTTTTCCTATGAGTGAAAATAACCCCTACACTTTTTCTAATTGAAAACTTAAAACCCCACTGGAGGCCCCAATTATGGATCGAATCCAGTGCCGATTGAATTCGAGTTGCCGAAAACTGTGCACCATGGCTGGAGTGCCATATTGCACAGTCATCAGCATACAGTGAGTATTTAAGATTTCGAGGAGGAGCTGGTAGAATGTCATTAATCATACATAGAAATAAGGTCGGAGACAGAACACTTCCCTGGGGGACCCCGTTTGCCTGGACAAAAGTGTCCGAGAAAGTGACTGTATCCGAAAAAAGCTTGACAGAGAAAGTTCTGTCAGACATGAAATTTTGAACAAAAAAGGGCAGATTACCGCGTAATCCCATCGCATGTAGTTTCCTGAGGAGGCCATGTCGCCAGGTCATGTCGTAGGCTTTTTCTATGTCTAAAAATACTGCAACTAAAAACTGTTTTTTGGCAAATGCCTCTTGAATGTGAGATTCCAGGCTTACTAATTGATCGAGCGTCTGGCGACCTTTGCGGAAGCCACACTGCTCGTCAACCAGCAAGTTCCTGGAATTTAAAAAATGCAATAGCCTACGATTAACAATTCGTTCCATGACCTTGCATAAACAACTTGTGAGAGCAATAGGGCGATACGATGAAGTCGATCTGGGGTCCCCCCCTCCTTTCGGTATGGGAATGATATGTGCAAAGTGCCATGAATTTGGAAAGGCATGACCCCTCCAAATTTCATTAAACACCTGCAGCATCTTGATCATGGAATCATGATCAAGATGCTTTATCATCTCATACCGAATCTCATCGGGTCCTGTGGATGTCCCACTACAGGCTCCTAGGGCTTGAACAAGCTCTTGCATTGTAAGATCACAGTTGTAATCCAATTCATCTCCTGTGGCAAAGTTAATATGCTGCAACTCTGATGCTTCCTTGAGAGGCAAGAAAGCTGGATGGTAATTGTCAGAGCTGCTAGCAAAAGAGAACTGCCTGGCGAGGGCGTTAGCAATGTCTCTAGGCTCGTCAAAATTGACGTTATTATGATTGATGTTGGTGATTTTAATTGAAATTTTCTTTTTATTTAACTTTTTAACAGTGGACCAGACTTTAGAGATAGATGTTTCAGAATTTATAGTAGAGACAAAGCTTCGCCAGGAGTCTCGTTTGGCTTGTTTGATGATTCGACGAGCCCTAGCTCTCGCAAGTTTATACTTGCGAAAATTCTCATCACTAATGTGAGTTTTGAAAAGCCTGTAGGCCCTATTTCTCTCACACAGTGCTATGCGGCAATCTGGCGTCCACCAAGGAACTCTATGCTTTGCGCTATCTATCGAAGTCTTAGGAATTGTTGCCGTTGCGGCTTTGAGAATACTATCTTTAATGTTATTTACTTTATCATCAATGGTTTCCCCAACAATTTCAATATTGAGACTCTTTGTGAAGGACACCCAGTCTGCTTTTTTTACGTTAAATTTAGGTGCTGAAGGCTCTTTAACAGTGTCGCTGTTATATTTAATCAAAATAGGAAAATGGTCACTTCCCAATGAGTCATCAACAGGTAGCCACTGGCAAGAAGTGGCAATTGATGGGGAGACCAGAGATAGGTCAAGGACGCTAAAATTACCGGTATTATCATCAACTCTCGTCGGACTACCGTCGTTCAAAAGAACCAAACCGGAATTACTGATAAGCCTGGCCATCTGTTCCCCCTTCCTGTCATCCCGCAGGGAACCCCATAACGTATGATGTGCATTAAAATCACCTACAATTAATTTTCTACAGGGCAGACTGTCCTGCAGATCAAAAACATCATCATAAGTTACTGTATCAGGAGGACAGTAGACAGAACAGACAGTCAGGTAGGTACCACCGAATTTCACTCTGCAGGCGACAGACTCCAGAGGGAAATTAGATGGCACCTCAGTGAAAGGGAGGGAACGGCGGATGTAGAGAGCTACCCCCCCTCCCCCCCTCCCGTTTCGATCCTTCCTAATTAACTCGTAGTTCCGAAGCTGGATAACCTCGTCTTCAACCCGGTTATCCAGATGAGTTTCCTGAAGGGCAATAATATCGGCAGCGTAAGTGCAGGCCAAAAGTTTAAGTTCATTTAATCTACTTCTAAGACTTCGACAGTTCCATTGTACTATGGTCAGCGCGAAGATTATCGTGGTTTACGGTGTTTTGGAGGGCCGTGTTCGTCCTGGCGAACCTTTTTGTGCTGGGAAGGAGTACCCTCCTCTTCCTCAGCACTTCCCGGGGACCTCCCACGGGATGGTTTGAAGATGATAGTCTCCATTGCCTGTGCCTCTCCACGAGGCACAGATCCAGACCTCGAGCAGCTCGACGCACGACGAGCTGTCTGAGTCCCAGATACATGCTTCGTGGGAGTCACCTGAGCGAGAACATGAGATTGAGATTGTTTATTTTTGACGGTTTCATTTGCCTTGTGGGGTTTCATTTTCTGTTGTTTGGTTGATTCAACAAGTTCTGCAACTAATTCTTTTAGTTCAACTACTGTAGATTCCAAACTATTTACTTTATCTCTCAATGCTTGATTTTCTTTTTCTTTAGCCTTCAGAAGTTCCAAGAGGTCATTTACTGCAGGAGCATTAGATGAGCCAGCTACAGCTCCGGCGTAGGATACGGTGGGAACCTGGGTAACCCCCTCCACCTTCCTCTTTGCCTCACCATAACTGACATCATGAGCCTTCATGTATGCCATTGTTTCGGTCTCCACAATCAGACTTCTGCAGATACCTGCACCTGCCTGGTGGGGGCCGCCACAATTGGCACACTTGAACACTGTCTCTGAACATATATTCGTCTCGTGACTTCCGGCACATTTACCACAAATGAATTCACCAGAATCTCTAGTGAAACACCTCAATGCTGTATGTCCGAATTTTTGGCACCTGAAACAACGCATGGGTTTCTGAATGTAAGGTCTAACGTGAACAATTTCGTATCCAATCTTAACAGTATCCGGTATCTGAGCAGCAGCAAAAGTCATGAAAACTAGGCCAAATTTCTCTCTCTTGTTCTCTCTCATCCTGGTCATACTTTGTACTTCCACTACGCCCTGGTCCTTCATTCCGTCAAGTATGTCTGCATCATCCAGGTCAGCCAAATCCCTATGGAATATGACGCCCTTACAAGTATTTGGCCCAACTGGAATGGTGGTTTTCACCTTGAAAGAATGAATCTGCGTCAGTTTAAGTAAATCCTTAACCTGGGAAGAGTTGAGCACTTTAACCAGAAGACTACCATCTCGCAATTTCTTAGCAAATTCAAGACTGCCACCCACCTGACCATCAAGGACCTTTTTGATGATAAATGGGTTAACAGTCTTAAGAGATTGAGATTCATCAACACAACGTACATTCACATATCGAGCATTCAGGGAAGGAATATCTATATCTGGTCGCCTTTGTCTGTCAGCCGTAGGGGTTCCAATATTGTCTGCCTTAGTCTTAGGATGGTCATTGGTCGTCAGCCTCCCTCCTTGAGGAGGAGGAAGGCTAGTCGAGGGATCAGCCATTCGGGACATCGGACTAGGTCCGAGCCCTCTCCACTCACCCTCTCCTAACTCCCTTAACTATTGTATCAACCCCCTAAAATAAGGACAATAATTTAGGGAAAAATAAAAGTAACCTTACTCAACCCTCCCTAGTGGTAGCCTGGCGGCGTACTCCAGTACCAGCTAGGGGATCGGAGCTAGTGCGGAAGGAACTTTCCCACCACCGAACCTGCCTAATGCGAGGGGTGGTGTAGTCAGAACCCACCTCCCAAGCGAATACCGTTGCTCAGAAATATGAGACAACCGTAGGCCCAAGAGGTCGCGGAAAATATGGAAGAAAAGAGTAGTTCGAGAAAAAGAGGTGCCCAAATGACACACCAGACTACTGGGCCCCACTACCACAGGGATTACCCCTGAGGCAGCGAGTGCTGCGGGTCTGGTGTAGGGAACAACTATCTACTAGCTAGCATGCACTACATGATGTCCTCAAGCAAAGACAAAACACAGAAGGTGCACAACAGAAGTGCAGCAAAACGCTGCAAATTACGTTACTATTTTAGTTTACAAAAGCAAAGAGACAACAGAGTATTGCTGGCAAGAGGCCTCGGAACCCAAGGTAGCTCGAACGGACAATACGTGGAAACTGTTGGCGCTATGCAGAGAACGAGGACGAGGTCTTGACTACACAGAGTCTGGACGCATAATCTGGAATTTTCACTTCACTTCACTTGTTGGATTTATGGCTATCAACCAGCGACATATAGTCAAAGGTCATTAAGCCAGTCTAATCCATTTTATTCTATCAATTTATATAAGGTCATAAAGTTTTGTCTCCCTCAGAAAACAGAGCAGTTTGTTTATAAGATTCTTATCGTCTGATAGTACATTATTGATGGTAAAAGCTAATTTTTTAAGATGACAATAATTCTTAATTTTATTCCTTTGATTTTCAAAATCTGTACAAAAAATTAAAAGATGATTAATTGACATTATACAATTGCACTTAGGGCAATTTGGGGGAAAATTCTTATCAATATAAGGTTGAAGGTGTGTTAACCTTGTGGAGTTGACCCTAAGACGGGCCAACACCACCTCATCCCTCCGGCTACGCCATGACGACGTAGCCCAGGGTTCAATCACTGCTTTGAATTTGTTATTGATGTCTAGTCTGGTCCACTGCCTTTGCCACAGGAGATGAATTTTAGATTTTATGAGAGAGACAAAACACCTGAGATCCGTACGGACTATGCTAAGGTCCAGATCAACAGTTGACCCTGCTAATTTATCAGCTTGTTCATTACCATAGATACCATAATGTGATGGTACCCATATTAACTTGATCAATTTATTGGCACTAAATAGCTTACTAATTATATTACCCTGTATTTCATTGTTAGTTGTATTCAAAGATTTAATAGCTTTAAGTGAACTTAATGAATCAGTAAATATGACTATCCTATCGTGGGTCGTCGATAGGGCAAAATCCAAAGCTTTATCTATAGCAAATAATTCAGCAAGAAAAATAGATGTATGATTCGGCAGTCTGAATCTTAACTGACATTCATGCGACCATACACCCGCACCCACACATTCATCCGTCTTGGACCCGTCGGTATATAGATGGAAATAAGAAAGATGTTTGACAATTATCTCACGAAACCTCTGGTGTACCTCCACCTCCGGCACCTGGGATTTAACCCCTGGTAACCAGGATTCCACACAACTAAAAGGGGGTATTACCCAAGGTGCAATATTTACTATAACCAGGGAATCGATTGTTGATAAGTCTATACCGACACACTCTACGAGGTCGTGGAGTCTTGCTCTGAGGGACCTAACGCCAGTGCCCTCCGGGGCCGTGCGTCCCCTAGGCGGATAACTTGGCCCTTCCAGGGGCCTATCGCCATGGCCCCCCGGCTGCAGGCGCAAAAAGGCACCACCGGGAGGATGACTCGGCTCCCCGGGAATACAAACAGCGGGCCTGGTGTCCCTTGGCCTAACGCCAGTGCCCCCTAGGGCGCAGGGGTTCCCGGACGGATGACTCGGTCCCTCTACCAGGGGCCTAACGCCATGGCCCCCCGGGTGCGGTTGCCGCAGCAAGGCATTACCGGGAGGATGACTCGGCACCCTGGCTTTCTTAGCGAAGTATGTTAACATTAGTTGGTCTCGTCTTAGACGGAGGGGAGGCACTTGTGACTCCACCTCTAGACGCTCGATTCGAGTGCAACGTAGGGCTCCAAGACACACACGCAAACAAGCATTCTGCACAACATCCACACCTTTCAAAACAGACTCAGATGCCGAACCATACACTATGGACCCATAATCTACTCTAGATCTGATCAGGGATTTATATAGCATTAACAAAGACTTCCTATCTGCTCCCCATTTTGTACCAGAAATGCATTTAAGTAAATTGAGTGCTTTTAAACATTTAGTTTTTAACTGACTGACATGGCAAGTCCATGTCAGTCGACTGTCAAAAATCAGTCCAAGAAATCTAGTTGAATTTTGAATAGGTAGGGGGTTTCCACCCATGGTCAACCGGACGACGGGTTTTTTCCTATGAGTGAAAATAACCCCTACACTTTTTCTAATTGAAAACTTAAAACCCCACTGGAGGCCCCAATTATGGATCGAATCCAGTGCCGATTGAATTCGAGTTGCCGAAAACTGTGCACTATGGCTGGAGTGCCATATTGCACAGTCATCAGCATACAGTGAGTATTTAAGATTTCGAGGAGGAGCTGGTAGAATGTCATTAATCATACATAGAAATAAGGTCGGAGACAGAACACTTCCCTGGGGGACCCCGTTTGCCTGGACAAAAGTGTCCGAGAAAGTGACTGTATCCGAAAAAAGCTTGACAGAGAAAGTTCTGTCAGACATGAAATTCTTAACAAAAAAGGGCAGATTACCGCGTAATCCCATCGCATGTAGTTTCCTGAGGAGGCCGTGTCGCCAGGTCATGTCGTAGGCTTTTTCTATGTCTAAAAATACTGCAACTAAAAACTGTTTTTTGGCAAATGCCTCTTGAATGCGAGATTCCAGGCTTACTAATTGATCGAGCGTCTGGCGACCTTTGCGGAAGCCACACTGCTCGTCAACCAGCAAGTTCCTGGAATTTAAAAAATGCAATAGCCTACGATTAACAATTCGTTCCATGACCTTGCATAAACAACTTGTGAGAGCAATAGGGCGATACGATGAAGTCGATCTGGGTTCCCCCCTCCTTTCGGTATGGGAATGATATGTGCAAAGTGCCATGAATTTGGAAAAGCATGACCCCTCCAAATTTCATTAAACACTTGCAGCATCTTGATCATGGAATCATGATCAAGATGCTTTATCATCTCATACCGAATCTCATCGGGTCCTGGGGATGTCCCACTACAGGCTCCTAGGGCTTGAACAAGCTCTTGCATTGTAAGATCACAGTTGTAATCCAATTCATCTCCTGTGGCAAAGTTAATAGGCTGCAGCTCTGATGCTTCCTTGAGAGGCAAGAAAGCTGGATGGTAATTGTCAGAGCTGCTAGCAAAAGAGAACTGCCTGGCGAGGGCGTTAGCAATGTCTCTAGGCTCGTCATAATTGACGTTATTATGTTTGATGTTAGTGATTTTAAGTGAAATTTTCTTTTTATTTAATTTTTTAACAGTGGACCAGACTTTTGAGATAGATGTTTCAGAATTTATAGTAGAGACAAAGCTTCGCCAGGAGTCTCGTTTGGCTTGTTTGATGGTTCGACGAGCCCTAGCTCTCGCAAGTTTATACTTGCGAAAATTTTCATCACTAATGTGAGTTTTGAAAAGCCTGTAGGCCCTATTTCTCTCACACAGTGATATGCGGCAATCTGGCGTCCACCAAGGAACTCTATGCTTTGCGCTATCTATCGAAGTCTTAGGAATTGTTGCCGTTGCGGCTTTGAGAATACTATCTTAAATGTTATTTACTTTATCATCAATGGTTTCCCCAACAATTTCAATATTGAGACTCTTTGTGAAGGACACCCAGTCTGCTTTTTTTACGTTAAATTTAGGTGTTGAAGGCTCTTTAACAGTGTCGCTGTTATATTTAATCAAAATAGGAAAATGGTCACTTCCCAATGAGTCATCAATAGGTAGCCACTGGCAAGAAGTGGCGATTGATGGGGAGACCAGAGATAGGTCAAGGACGCTAAAATTACCGGTATTATCATCAACTCTCGTCGGACTACCGTCGTTCAAAAGAACCAAACCGGAATTACTGATAAGCCTAGCCATCTGTTCCCCCTTCCTGTCATCCCGCAGGGAACCCCATAACGTATGATGTGCATTAAAATCACCTACAATTAATTTTCTACAGGGCAGACTGTCCTGCAGATCAAAAACATCATCATAAGTTACTGTATCAGGAGGACAGTAGACAGAACAGACAGTCAGGTAGGTACCACCGAATTTCACTCTGCAGGCGACAGACTCCAGAGGGAAATTAGATGGCACCTCAGTGAAAGGGAGGGAACGGCGGATGTAGAGAGCTACCCCACCTCCCCCCCTCCCGTTTCGATCCTTCCTAATTAACTCGTAGTTCCGAAGCTGGATAACCTCGTCTTCAACCCGGTTATCCAGATGAGTTTCCTGAAGGGCAATAATATCGGCAGCGTAAGTACAGGCCAAAAGTTTAAGTTCATTTAATCTACTTCTAAGACTTCGACAGTTCCATTGTACTATGGTCAGCGCGAAGATTATCGTGGTTTACGGGGTTTTGGAGGGCCGTGTTCGTCCTGGCGAACCTTTTTGTGCTGGGAAGGAGTACCCTCCTCTTCCTCAGCACTTCCCGGGGACCTCCCACGGGATGGTTTGGAGATGATAGTCTCCATCGCCTGTGCCTCTCCACGAGTCACAGATCCAGACCTCGAGCAGCTCGACGCACGACGAGCTGTCTGAGTCCCGGATACATGCTTCGTAGGAGTCACCTGAGCGAGAACATGAGATTGAGATTGTTTATTTTTTTCGGTTTCCTTTGCCTTGTGGGGTTTCATTTTCTGTTGTTTGGTTGATTCAACAAGTTCTGCAACTAATTCTTTTAGTTCAACTACTGTACTTTCTAAACTATTTACTTTATCAGTTAATGCTTTGTTTTCTTTTTCTTTGGCCTTAAGAAGTTCCAAGAGGTCATTTACTGCAGGAGCATTAGATGAGCCAGCTACAGCTCCGGCGTAGGATACGGTGGGAACCTGGGTAACCCCCTCCACCTTCCTCTTTGCCTCACCATAACTGACATCATGAGCCTTCATGTATGCCATTGTTTCGGTCTCCACAATCAGACTTCTGCAGATACCTGCACCTGCCTGGTGGGGGCCGCCACAATTGGCACACTTGAACACTGTCTCTGAACATATATTCGTCTCGTGACTTCCGGCACATTTACCACAAATGAATTCACCTGAATCTCTAGTGAAACACCTCAATGCTGTATGTCCGAATTTTTGGCACCTGAAACAACGCATGGGTTTCTGAATGTAAGGTCTAACGTGAACAATTTCGTATCCAATCTTAACAGTATCCGGTATCTGAGCAGCAGCAAAAGTCATGAAAACTAGGCCAAATTTCTCTCTCTTGTTCTCTCTCATCCTGGTCATACTTTGCACTTCCACTACGCCCTGGTCCTTCATTCCGTCAAGTATGTCTGCATCTTCCAGGTCAGCCAAATCCCTATGGAATATGACGCCCTTACAAGTATTTGGCCCAACTGGAATGGTGGTTTTCACCTTGAAAGAATGAATCTGCGTCAGTTTAAGTAAATCCTTAACCTGGGAAGAGTTGAGCACTTTAACCAGGAGACTACCATCTCGCAATTTCTTAGCAAATTCCAGACTGCCACCCACCTGACCATCAAGGACCTTTTTGATGATAAATGGGTTAACAGTCTTCAGAGATTGAGATTCATCAACACAACGTACATTCACGTAACGAGCATTCAGGGAAGGAATATCTATATCAGGTCGCCTTTGTCTGTCAGCCGTAGGGGTTCCAATATTGTCTGCCGTAGTCTTAGGATGGTCATTGGTCGTCAGCCTCCCTCCTTGAGGAGGAGGAAGGCTAGTCGAGGGATCAGCCATTCGGGACATCGGACTAGGTCCGAGCCCTCTCCACTCACCCTCTCCTAACTCCCTTAACTATTGTATCAACCCCCTAAAATAAGGACAATAATTTAGGGAAAAATAAAAGTAACCTTACTCAACCCTCCCTAGTGGTAGCCTGGCGGCGTACTCCAGTACCAGCTAGGGGATCGGAGCTAGTGCGGAAGGAACTTTCCCACCACCGAACCTGCCTAATGCGAGGGGTGGTGTAGTCAGAACCCACCTCCCAAGCGAATACAGTTGCTCAGAAATATGAGACAACCGTAGGTCCAAGAGGTCGCGGAAAATATGGAAGAAAAAGAGTAGTTCGAGAAAAAGAGGTGCCCAAATGACACACCAGACTACTGGGCCCCACTACCACAGGGATTACCCCTGAGGCAGCGAGTGCTGCGGGTCTGGTGTAGGGAACAACTATCTACTAGCTAGCATGCACTACATAATGTCCTCAAGCAAAGACAAAACACAGAAGGTGCACAACAGCAGTGCAGCAAAACGCTGCAAATTACGTTACTATTTTACTTTACAAAAGCAAAGAGACAACAGAGTATTGCTGGCAAGAGGCCTCGGAACCCAAGGTAGCTCAAACGGACAATACGTGGAAACTGTTGGCGCTATGCAGAGAACGAGGACGAGGTCTTGACTACACAGAGTCTGGACGCATAAATGATGGGAATTTTCACTAGTCGAGGGCAGCTTATATACAGCCCACTAGACTGCTGATTGGTTGGTTGGTCCCTGACGTGGCTTGGTAGACTGGCCTGAGTCGGTTCAAACCAGTTTATTGTAGATGACGTCCCAACAGAAGCAGTTTAACAAATCAGTTTGCAGGAAATAGCTGGCGCCTAGTTGTTGAGTGTTGTAGGGTCGTAACACAGGCCACACGCATTATGACGCATACCCACCATCCACCCCCACCCCCACCCCCACACACACAGACATACACACACTCTAAGGGTCAAATTGAAGTGTCATTATAGTGTGACTTTCGACCTACCCTTCCTTACAGGAAATTTACTTAATAAACGAGAGAGGGGGAGGTAGGGAGATGAGAGAATGTATGGGGAGGGAGGCAGATGAGAGAAATTTAAAACCAGTAGCCAATTAAAATATCTTTCTTAGTATATGCTGACTCAGACTCTATCTACCTATCTATCTATCTACCTACCTATTTAATCTCTCTCTCTCTCTCTCTCTCTCTCTCTCTCTCTCTCTCTCTCTCTCTCTCTGTGTGTGTGTGTGTGCGTGTGTGTATTTAGCTGTTTTCCTGTATTTCTGTCTTTCGGTAGCGAATGAGAGATAATAGGGAGGAAAAGAACAAGAGAAGAGGGAAGGGGGAATATGGAGAGAGAAGAGGGAAGGACTAATGGAATTAGAGAAAACGGGGAGAGAGAGAATAGGGAAGGAGGGAGGGAATGAGAGAGAACAGACATTCTAGGTCTGTCTACATGCAAGCTAAGATGATATTCATTTGCTCATTAGATAGAAGAGGAATTGTAGAAGTAATTCCTGTTAATAACTCTTTCGGGACCAACGTGGCCGTCACGAATCAGCCAGAAAAATTAAAGGTGATAAGGCACAGTGTGTTAGAGACCACATTAAATCACTACTGACTGTGACAAGCTACTACAGTCGAGCAACCATCCCTAAACTTTATCAGTTTTATGAAGAATGGATGAATGTCAATCATCCCGGAACAGAAAAAGTGACCCAAAGTTATTAACACAAAATATTCACAAATTAATTCAATATTGCTTTTCATCCACCAAAAACCGACACCTGCAGCACCTGTGATAAATTGACTATTTCAATCAAATCTGACACTGATGAAGCAACAAGGCAACACTTGCAACAACAGTTAAGGCAACACAAGGCGAAAGCATCAGAAGGTCAACGATTAATGAAGGAGAAGAAGGAAAATAAGAATAATAATGTAGCTGTTATTTGCGTAGATTTACAGCAGACTATCCCTATACCAAAACTCTCCACAAGTGTTACATACTACCATCGCAAGTTGTGGATGTATAATTTTTGTATTCATAACGTCAAGACAAATACATCAACAATGTTTGTGTGGGACGAGGTTACAGGTGGACGTGGCTCTGTCGAAAGAGCTAGCTGCCTTAAAAAGTGGATTGATATCGAGTTTGATAAGAAGGCTTTCAAACATCTAATCGTGTTTAGTGACAATTGTGGAGGCCAAAACAAAAACATAAATATTATACTCCACGAAGTGCACAGTGGCCGATTAAAAACCATAGATTTATAGAACACGTATCTCGTGCCTGGACACTTTTTTATCGTGTGACAGTGCATTTGGGAATAAGAAAGGAAATTTATCCGCGAGTGATATTAACGACTTTGATTCGTATTGCAACATTATTTGGTATGCTATTCGTTATTAGTATCTAGTTGTGAGAATGCGCCAGCAAGACTTTTTGAAGATAGACGTGTTAAAACAATACATAGTGAATTGAAAACCAAAGAGTAAATATGTATCCTTCATAAAAGCCAGAGTATTTGTTTTTGATGTTGCATACAAGGAAGGGTATTTCATTCAGATGGATTATAGTGATGCACAATTAAATCCTGTTAGGTTAATGACAGGGAAAAAGCCTACTCGCAAAAGCTATTTAACCTTGCTGATGTACTATTATGGACAATAATATCGCACCCCTCTTCTGACTGAGTCACAGTCAGGCGCCCTTTTATGAAAGCGCGGATTGGCATATCAAAAGCGCGGCGGGTTATCATTGAAAGCGCTGATATATTTCTATCAAAAGCGCGGCTGAGTGGGAGTATATTCACTCACTTGAAAGTCGGCTTGTGTAGCAGTTCTTTAATGATCGTTCACCTCTTCTGTTAGCCAGACGCTGTCATCTGTTGCTCCCTGCTTACCACGGGGATTTTGAAGGATTTTGTTTTTTTGTTCTTAATTCATCGCGTTTTTCACTCCTTTCAAAGTTACATGTTTGTTCTTGCTGGGAATCAGTTACCTAAACACTTCATGTAATTGTGTCGGTTTATTTCGTCAGAGATAAATTTGTTGTATTGTGCCATGACATATTCTGTCCTGTCTCGTTCAACTTTCCGTGTAGTTGCTGGTTTACCGATACTCCTCATCTTAATATTAGTAGCAGGCTGGAGCTTTCCTAGTACATCCATCAACACAAAATTAATATAGATGGATGGGATGTATAAAATTACTCATTGAAATGAGCATGAAAAAATTCAGCTGAATTGTTGGTACGCTTTGTATTTGAAGGGACTTGAGCCCAAAGCACTGGAGGATATCTTGATTCTACTGTTACTTAATTATCAACCAGATAGTCTGTACAGCGAGTACATCTCTCATCCTGAGGTGTGTCTGTCATTACCTCCTCGACGAAGCAATCTTGTACATCTGTTTGGTCAATGAAATGTAGACCAAATTATAATTTCTCAGTCTCAGTTAACACCGTGTGAAGCATTATGACACACCGAATGATACTTATTGACATAGGGAACAAATGGGATTAACCTTGCCGCGCATTTGATAATGGTTTATTGGTGAGGTTCCAACGCGGTCACTTTTCGAATCCGCGCTTTTGATATACGCCCCAGTCAGGAGGGGCGCGATATTATTGTCCACGACTGTACAACTCTCACAAAAATATGATGCTCCCATCGCCCTGAATGAAGCAAAGATTGTAAGCCTAAACGATTGCTAGCTTATATTGATACTACAAAATACCCGTAGATTAAGGATATATTTTCACATCAAGAGATACTGCCACCAGCAAATTTAACACCATCTCATAGCGAGTTACTAGACTATGATTCATTTTCTCCAGTCCTCCACCTCTACCTTCTCAAATATAATTCTATAGATGTGGGTATACAGTCAGTATACTATAATAGAGTACAGTAAAGTCCTGTGTTTTACTTCAGAGTTGTGTGTGTGTGTTTGGGGGGGGGGGAGGGGGTTCCTGCCTATCGGTCAAGGCCGTCGTCAAGATAGCTGCTTGCTTCCCGTTCTATTTTTCCCTCCCTGCCTTATTACTCCCTCACCCTTCCTGACTGACCTTGAATTTATGTGTGTTGAATGACTGTTAGGGGTAGGGGGAGGATGGGTTGGTAATTAGAGAATGAGTGAGGAAAGGTGATGAGGGAAGTAAGAAAGGGAGTGGAGATAACAGGGTATTAATGGTGGGGAAAAATAGGTAAAACAAAGTACAGTACTGAAAAAGGAAAGATTATAGTAGTGGGATGGAAAGAGTGGGAGATGATGAACGGGTAGAGAGAGAACGAGGGTGGAATGAGGGAATGAAGTAAGTGGAGTGTGAGAAGAGTGGTAGATAGAAGGATGAGAGAGAAAGACAACGAGTAATGGGATGGGACGGGAGAGAGTGTACAGTCTGTCGATGCATGTACAGCTTTGGACTGATCAATGGTCCACACTTCTTCCACCCTTGCCTTGGTGTGGGCCTCAATGGATATGGTATCACTGACAGGTGGAGGGGGGAGGGGAGAAATGTGGGCGGAGTTATATAGGTGTGTCATCCCTGATATTTCCTTAAACTCTACGATATGACATCCAAGTCGACCGTGTTAAGACATAGCAGGTATTGTAATATGCATGAATATTGTAAGCTTATGTAATTTGAAACCCTGTGGGAGTAGCTTGTCCTATGTAGCCAACACCGTATGGAAAACATGTTGAAAGATTGCACACCGTCATATATAGTGTGGGCTGGTTACTCCATTGAAACAGTAGCATCCTTTGTTGCGCAATAAATGTTAATTTATTTATATTGTTTTCATAATATTTGGTTATCAATATCATTCTGAGAACATAATTCTGTAGTTGAGCATAAAACATTGTTTTCAGTAGCATATAGAGAGATACATGAGAATTACGTTGACTACCATTACTGTCCTTGTGGTCCATATTGTGTCACATGTTCTGCACAGTAATGCTGGATGTAAGTAAAAGTAAGTTTATATATATAAGTAAATATATATCTACATATATATTTTGATAACAAATGGCCATAATTCAGACTAGCAACATATTGGCAAATGGCAATACATGAAACCAATATTCCTTCTGATTTAACCCCTGCAGTCCGGGAAGGGTAGACCTTGCCTCCACATTTCTACCCTGCCGCTAGCGTCAAAATTCCTCGATTTGCCCTATATTCACAACGCTCACACTCTTAACCTATATAGTGTACTGACTTCAAAATGGTTCCATCCTTACCTTCAACTCTTCCTCTTTCCAATGGTACCATCGGGAGGGCTGTACGATGAATAGTTGTGGAGATACGATGAGTTGAAGTGAACCATGTTTGTGCGCGAGACAGCGGTGTGTCTGTGTGTACGCGTGAGAGCGGTGTGACTACGGCATCGCGAGTAAAGTTTCCCGCCCAAGTCCGTTGTCAACTCACTCGTATTACTACTATTATTATTACTACTATTGTCATGATTTCAACACTAAAAATAGTATGAACACTTGTAGGAATATATCATTGTGTAACTGTCACTTAGAAAATGATAAACAAACCGACTTGTACCGTAGGAAACACGTATATTTACTATCAATTGTGCCTGTATGGGCGTGTTTTGTGGTGTTATTTTCTTATTACTACCCCATTATATATCGTCTGTCATGATCTATACACTAAATAATAATTTGTAACCTTGTAGGAATATCATGGAGTCACTCACGTACATATATTCACTACGGTATTGTCTTACGATCGTTAGAGCACAAATTCGGACAAGGGCAAATACTTAAAAATCGCCCAGCCATCGTGGGCTCCCAGAATCGACTGAGTGGGTAGCGGATCGATATTGTGAGTGTATTTTCTCGCCCAACAACAAGAAAAACTAGCCGTACAGGGCGCGAAATAGCGCTAAATCGCTGTGACGGTAGGTGCAGTTGCCCGGTTACTTACGTAAGACGGTCTATCACGTCAACCGGCCTTTAGGGGTTAAGAAGGCGAAATGCTGTGGGTGGGATTATGCAGGCAAGAATGCGTATCTGCCAACACCTATGTTCTACATAACTATTATCATATCCTTTCGCTTACATAAATTTGAAGGACTATGGGTGATAAGGGAGAAAGGCCTATGTCATTAAACTTTGAAAGAACGAATGAGAGGGTTAAAAATATGAGAAAGAAAAGATAAAGAATACTACAAAAGGCAAGGAAGGATGAGAGAGAGAGAGAGAGAGAGAGAGAGAGAGAGAGAGAGAGAGAGAGAGAGAGAAGACAGGGGAGAGGAGGTTGTGTGAGGTTGCCAGTTACTTGAAAGATATAGGTATTAAGTTTATTTTACGGCGAGAAAAGGTGATAAAGAGGGGGACTACCAGCATGAGGGGTGAAAAGAATACAGTTAAAGCTGAAGACAGAAAATTAATTGTCTCGGCTCCGTTATTTGTTGCTTAATATCCAAAGGATAATAATTATAATCAGTATCTCTCTACGGGGGTGAACAACAGACAGTGTCTTTATTTAATAGATCGATCAAATGCAATATAATGAAGCAAATATTATAAATGTTTTTAATTTCTTTTCAACTACTCACCCTTATCTGTCCTATACACGACCGATGCCCTATCCATATGGCGAGGAAAGTTCAAGAATGGTTTACTGCTCATGATTATTTGCAGGTGATAGATTTGTCTATTTAAGACTGCGATATGAACCCTATAGAAAATGTATGAGGTTCTATCGTTAACACGTGGGAGCCAGAACGACAGAGAACCACAGCAGATTTGTTACGGCACACCAGAAAACAGTGGGAGATTTTTCGGGGAAAACCATATATAATATACAGTGAGGAGGCATGGTGCCTCAATGCCCGAGCAACTGCAGGCTGTCATTGAGAAGGAGGGTGGTTGAACACGATACTAGCAACAAATTGATGAGTAATGAAATGAAATATGTAATCTACAGTATTTCAAGCCTTAATATGTTCATAGAAGTGTATAATAGTGTATACACTGTTATCATCGTGGCTAAGGGTCTAAAGCAATACATATATTGGTGCTTATAATAATAATAAGACAACAAAACAAACATTACACATGCTTAATGCAAACGTGAGGTTGAAGTATAAACTTCAGGTTATAATAAGTTAACAGTTATTATAATTGTGGTTATTATAATTACAGTGTGGTGCCTACAGACCCAGTTGGATTATGGGTTTGAATGCTTCGTGACGAGGACTTGTGGAGCTTTCACCTAAACTGACAAAGTCATATAAACAATAACCAATAAATGTCTGATTTCAATTTTTCCCTATTTTAATTAGTAATAACAATAGTTGTGACACAATATCTTCTAAATGTTGTTATTGGTTCACTAACACTGGGCATCTGAATGGCTGGCCTAGATGTTGACCTCAGATAAATAAATAAAGGTAATAAATATATTCGTCATATATAACGGATTGTATTTGCATACCAGATATCACTATCATTTCTATTCTGGTCGTGTTTGCGGATTAACAGATTATGCAGCATCACACAGAATGATGGTAGTGGTGGTGGTAAGATGAAGAGTAAAGGAATGGTGGGATGGAGGGAGAGGAAACAGTGAATTGAATAAGGGAGGACGGGGTGAGGAAGAACAGATGGAGTAGTAATTGGGTAATTAACATCTTACACTATAACTATTATCCTTTGGTAACCAGTTACACAATAAACGTTTCTTAGAAAATGTCATGAATGATACAGGATAAAAATAAAGGATTTACTTGAAATGTAACTTAACACTGGGTAGGTGGTGCATCGCTTGATATATTATTCATCAAAAACTGGTGTCGTGTTAATTATATTAGGTAAAATCTGGATTCATTTCAAATAATAAAGAATATCCCATGGAATGCAGCATCAGAGTTGGATTTAGATTACAGAAGAAAACATTTAGCTACTTGATCCAATAATTCTCTCCATCTCGATCACTGGTGAAGCTTTACCCCCCTCTCCCCAACCCAACCCCTCCTCTCCTACCACCTTCAAGTGAGTGGTTCACATCCATGATCACAAGTGGTTCGGGATTCAAATTTCTGGATGGCTCAACATTGGTAACGCTACCCCCCCTATATAACTCCGCCCACATTTCTCCCCTCCCCCCTCCACCTGTCAGTGATACCATATCTGTTGATGCCCACACCAAGGCAAGGGTGGAAGAAGTGTGGACCATTGATCTGTCCGGAGCTGTACATGTACTGTACTGTACTGTGATTACCCAATATACAAGAGTCAAGTACATAGTGATTTTTTATATTTTGTGTATCATATAAATAACTCCTGTTAGTAGCAGGTCCTATAGTCTTAAAAATTGGAGCCATATTAATATTAATCAAAACTAAATTTGTGATGCTTTGTTGGATTCCATATGTATCATATGAGTACTTTAACTAAGTAAAAAATGGCAGTACTGCTGCTGTACCTATATGTATGACTAATTATATACTGCTTTCTTTAGGTATGACTTTACAATATTTATTCATAATGATAATCGTTAATATTTCTCTAAAATTATATGAAAGTTGCTAATTTTCATAATTTCTCAGCTGCTGAAGAAGACTTGGATGAAGGTGATGTGGCTGACACAAGACTGCCATCAAGGGTCCCTTCACCTACACCTAACCAAGGACTGCCACCAAGGGTCCCTTCACTTACACCTGGGCCCAGTTGGTAGGACTTTGGGCCAGTTACAGTGGAAGACTGTGAGGTTTTGACTGGTGACAGCTTGCCGAAGCTGGTAGAACCTCTACCAAGTGAGGAGCATTCATACCACAGCTCTGTAGCCTCAAGTCACCCTTCCTCTAGGTCTGCTAGAGGTGTGATAGCTTATCTGGAAGCTACGCTACCTCCAGATAGGATATACTAGTTTTCCATGAGACTATAAGGGATATTTGGATGGATCTTGGAGAAAATATAAAAAAAATATCAGAAACTTTGGTGAACATTAAAAAGGCAATCGAGAAAAGGTGATTTGTTTTCACGTGTCTTTTTTTTTTATATATATAATTAGTGTAGTTTAAGTTGTTATATTTTGTGACAGAGTTATTAGAGTGCAAGTATGGTTTGTGTGTAGGTTTCAATCTAAAGTATTGTTAACTTCTGCTTATGCTTTTTTTAAGAAATTATGTTATTTATTTTCATTATATATTTTATCTCTCAAATATAGCTTTTATTTTAGCATTCACATTTCTTGTTAGATTTGTTATTCTTTCAGTAAAATCAACTTTTTTTCATGTATTTTTATCTTTGGCCAATAGTATTAATGAAGGTGAAAGTACCGGTACTTGAATAATTATTGTGTTATCTTCAATTACATATCAAGGTTCGGAGATTAACTATTAGGATATACTTATACTGTACTGTGGCTTTAATCTTGTATTTTAATAATTTCTCTGCCATATCTGTGATCTGTCCAAGCAATGTGAAGAGTGACAAACAAGTACTATAGTCATTATGGAATTGGTGTTTTTTGTTATCAGTCATTGTTGGAAAGTACATGAGTTCAAACAGCTTTCCAATATCATAAATTTGCAGGTTTTTACTCAGGTATATATGATGTAATGAACTGTGATTATGCAGGAAACTAATAGTACAAATAGCTAGGGAGGTATCATGGATTTCTGTAAACTTTATGTAAATAAAATGTATGTTTTTTTATAGTCTATAATTAAAACATTAAGAAAAACCAATACCAATCACATATTTGTTATTAGCTGTTGAAAAGCATTTATTTTAGAAAAAGACAAGTCTTATGTTATATGAAAACAGGTGAAAATTATCTATTAAATTATACTGTTCAATAAAATTAATTGAGTTGGTAAGAAAGGTTCATGTACGGTACATGTTATTGAAACTTACATGATAATATTTGCAATAGTTAATTCTGAAACATAATTTTGCCCTAGATTCTGGAATATGGTCAACCTTTTATACATCTCCAGTATGTATCAGTAAGTATATAATTCCAGTTATTTAAATGTTACCAGCTCACACATCACATTAATGTGCTTGTAATATTTTCATTAGAAAGTCAATAAATCAAAGTTTATCATCCTAAAGAATATCCACTTCATACAAAGGACTATATAATATTTAATTTATGGATTAAAGACTCATACTACATGGATTAAATTAGGTCTAACTATGCAATGAAAAATTTCTGCTTTGTTTGCAGGAAAATGGAAGCCAATTTCCTGCAATTAGTAAGTCACCATTATATCCTATTATTCATAATTAAACACTCCAAAGGTAATGATACACACACAAAATATTTGTAACTTCCCATTCCACAGTGCATCAGTTTAAATTGACACTTGCAGCTCCATTCTCCTAAGCTGCTGAATCTCCTCCTCTTGTTTATACTTACCGATAAATGACAATAACAACAACCATTATGTCGTCTATGTCAGCCGCGCCAAGTGTAAATAAACTCAAATCTCACTATTTACGGGTTGTTTATCGACTACGCGACCCTGCTATGAGCCTTACGAGTGCTTTTCAATCTTCATAGCGCTACGAACAAATATGGCGCATAATGGCGGCCGAAAACTCGCTTACGAAGCTTTGAAAATACGTTCTTAGCGGTTACGAACACCTTACGAACAAAGATGGCGCTACGATAATCGTAACTGCGCTTACGAAGCTTTGAAGATCCCACCCCTGGGTCTGGCGCCTGGCTGTTGTGTATATGTTTTTAGCTTCGTGACAATAATATTAGGCTACGAGCAGTATATACACAATGACAATACCAGCAAGAATAATGGTAAATTGGGGCTTACATAACACTATACTGCATATCCTTTGCTCAGGGGGACTGACTTTATTATCTGTGAATATTATAGCCCTACAGGGCTAGAATAAAGATTGTTGTTGGTCCCGTATTCATGATATTTTACTCGTAACTTTGTCTGCTGACACTTGGCTATAGTAAAAGTCTTAAGAGTATTTCACAAAGGACTTTATTCTAATTTTAAGCTAAGTTAAGGACCCTAGCTGCCACTATGCCATCTGTATCGTGCGTGAAAATTGGAGGTTTCAGTCATGGAGGTATAATCTAAGAGGAGGCGGCATGACGTCACAGAGGTGAAGCCAATTTTCTATTGGTCGGCTGTCCTCCCTACCCCCCATTGACTCAAAACAAACCTCAGCTCATTACGTCGGACCATCAATTTCACCAACATTCTTTGCCATTGTTTAAGATAATGCTGGCGTGTTCAGCATATGGGTGTACCCAGAGAGACAGGAGTCTTTCTACTACATTTCATATGTATGTTAAGAAAGTCATATAGGAAAATATACGACAGAAATTGACAAATCAACGAAGTGAATTTTATCACCTTCCTCGCACACCGCGACACGTACCCATGTCCTGTAAAATATTAATACTGTACACACAAAAACTGTAAAGCCAAGGCTATTATAGTGTTGTGATATTAACTATTAATGTATAACCAGACGTATATATAGCATTGACAGGGTTATAAAAGATAAACTGGCTCCATGGGGGGACCTATTTGTGCCTAAGTTAGGGTTGGCCTGAAGGATAACTCGAGTGTTGAGAGATTGTATTATGAATGTTTTAGCAAAAAAAATTATATAAAAAAAAAATTATATAAAAAAAAAATTATAAAAAAAAAAATTATAAATAAAAAATTATATGAAAAAAAATTATTTATAAAAAAAAATATATAAAAAAAAATTATATAAAAAAAAGATTTATATATAAAAAAAATATATAAATGTTTTAGCAAAAAAAAATTATATAAAAAAAATTTATATAAAAAAAAAATTATAAAAAAAAAAAAAAAAAAAAAAAAATTATATAAAAAAAAATTATATAAAAAAAAGATTTATATATAAAAAAAATATATAATTTTTTTTTTATATAAAAAAATGTTTATATAAAAAAAAATTATATAAAAAAAATTTATATAAAAAAAAAAATATATATAAAAAAAATTATATAAAAAAAAATTATATAAAAAAAAATTACATAAAAAAAAATTATATATAAAAAAAAAATATAAAAAAAAATTATATATAAAAAAAAAATATATAATTTTTTTTTATAAAAAAAAATATATATATAAAAAAAATTATATATAAAAAAAAATTATATAAAAAAAGGGTATATAAAAAAAAATTATATAAAAAAAAAATTATATAGAAAATTTTTTATATAAAAAAAAATATATATAAAATTTGGTGGGGGTAGGGTGGGGGTAGGATCGTGGGGTGGGGGGGGGTAGGGGTGTGGTGGTGGGGGGGGGCGTGGGGTAGGGTGGTGGGTGGGGGTGGTGGCGTGGGGTGGGGATGGGAGTGGGGGCGTGGGGTGGGAGTGGGGGCGTGGGGTGAGGGTGGGGGCGTGGGGTGGGGTTGGTTGTGGTTGTGGTGGGGTGGGGGGCGTTGGGGGGAGTGGTGTGAGGGTGGGGGCGTGGGGGGGGGTTGGTTGTGGTGGGGTGGGGGGGGTTGTGGTGGGGGGGGGGGCGTGGGTGCGTGGGGTGTGGGGGGGGGGGGCGTTGGGTGGGGGCGTGGGGTAGGGGTAGGGGGGGGGGGCGTGGGGGGGGGATGTGGGTGGGGGCGTGGGGGGGGGGGGGGGGAGTGCGGGCGTGGGGTGGGAGTGAATTCAAATTCAAATTCAAATATTTATTTTTCCACTGATACAGTGGTTATTCTTTACATACCGGTAAAGTACACTTCCAAATATATACACACAAATATACACATATCTCAATACAAAAATGTGAAACAGTAAATAAAAGTAGTACTAGAATCTCACAAAAGTATAAAATAGTAAGTAAAAGTGGTAATACAAGAGAGTAAAATCGTGTAAAAATATAAAGGAGTAAAACATTAGAAATAAAAGGAATAAAATTGTATAAAATCATATAAAAGTATAAAATAGTAAGTAAAAAGTAAGTGGCAATGTAAGAGTACAAAATCATATAAAAGTGTAAAATAATAAATTAAAAGTAGTAATAAAAAGTATAAAATCATATAAGAGTATAAAATAGTAAGTAAAAAGTAAGTGGCAATGTAAGAGTACAAAATCATATAAAAGTGTAAAATAGTAAATTAAAAGTAGTAATAAAAAGTATAAAATTGTATAAAAGTTTAAAATAGTAAGTAAAAAGTGGTAATAAAAAAAGTATAAAATCGTATAAAAGTATAAAATGGTAGGTAGAAAGTAGTAATAAAAAGTATAAAATCGTATAAAAGAATAAAATAGTAAATGAACAAATGGTAATAAAAGAATATAAAGTGGCGTAAAAGTATCACATACCAAAATAGTTGTGCCATTATGCTAAAAACAATGGTTTGTCATGTAGATATGTTATTTAAAAGAAGTTTTGTGAGTCTACCTTTAAAAGAAGATAAGGTGACAGCATCAGTAACATTGTTTTCTAAACTGTTCCAAGTTTTAGGTCCTATCGCATCCAAGCTTCTGGCACCAGCATCTGTTTTATTCTTTGGTACATATAAGTGATGCTGTTGTCTTGTTATACGCTTGGTCGATTCATGTGCAGTGGAAAAATGTTTAAACCAGACAGGATAAAATCCATTTAAAATTTTAAAAACAGTGGTGCACATGTCCAACTTGTGTTTGTCATTTACTTTTAACCAACCTAGTTCTTTTATTATGGGTGTAGCATGATCATATTTTTTTGCACCACCTATGGCTACCTTAGCTGAGAAATTTTGTAGTTTTTGGACTTTGTTCATGATGGTTTTATTTGTGGTGCCCCATATTCGGATACAATAATTGATTATACTGAGCACTAAAGATTGTACAGCAATTATTCGTGAGGATTTGTCGAGGTTGGAACTTATTCGATTAATGAACATTAGTGTGCCAACAACCTTTTTACTTAGTTCGTTGGTATGTTTGTCGAACAGCATATATTGATCTATGTACACACCTAAGTTTTTTACATTATTGCTTGGAATAATAATTTCCCTGTGTACCTTAATAGTGATGTTAGAGGGGACATGTGACAGAAGTTGTCTGTTACCAATGAAAATACATTGAGTTTTGTTGGCGTTTAACATTAAACCATTTCTTAAAAAATATTCCTTGATGCTTGTCAGAGTATCTTCAGTTTTCTGAAGCAGACAGTCGAGGTCTCTTACATTGCCAGTGTGCAAGAATTGAGTGTCATCAGCGTATTGAACAATTAAGCAATCCTTGACATATTCAGATAAGTCATTAACAAATATAATAAATAAAATAGGACCCAAGATTGAACCCTGTGGGACTCCGTACTCAGTTGACAGTTTACTTGATATGGATTCTTTAATCCGAACAGATTGAGTTCTGTTACTTAAATAGTTTTCAAACCAGAAGGGATCAATCTTGAGTTTAAGGCATTTGTTTAAAATAATTTTGTGGTTAACACTGTCAAAAGCTTTAGATAGATCACAAAGTGTTAGAAGAGATATTTTCCTGAGGTCCATATTGTTATAGATCTCATCTGTAACGACAGTGAGAGCAGTCTCCGTGGACAACCCAGGCCTAAATCCATGCTGATTATTTGATAACAGTTCTTTTACTTCTAAGTAATGTATTAATTGATTTGCAATAATCCTTTCTAACACTTTCGATACAATCGGGAGAAGTGATACAGGTCGAAAGTTGTTGGCATTATTAACATCTCCATTTTTCAAAATTGGTATGACTATTGCATGCTTCCAGGCCATAGGGAACACACCTGTGACTATGGAAGTATTTATAATACAAGTTAGATAAAATGCTATTACAGATAATGCATCTTTCACAAATTTCAGTGAAATATCATCCGAGCCAACAGAGTTAGTATTATTTAGACTCTTTATAGTCAGTATTATTGTGTTGACGTCAACAGGTTGTGGCCTGAAATATTCACTATTCACAGTAGGAATATCTGTATAGGTATTTGCAGACATGTTTTCACCTTGGAGAGTGCTTTGGGTTTTTTCATAAGTGTTTTTTCCTACGTTTGCAAAATATGTATTAAATTCTTCAATTTTATCTTTAACTTCTTCCAAGGTGGGATCTTTAGTTTTACGTTTTGTATTTGGGACAAGTTCCCGAATAAGTTTCCAGGTTGCGGCAGTATTCCCTTTACAGTTGTTAAAATTTTCATTATAATATGATGATTTAGCATTACTAATTAGAGTCTTAACCAGTTTTTTCTCCCTTTTATACTCTTTTCAGTTTGGTCTGAGTGTTGTTTTTAGCCTGAATGGCGTTACGTATGTTGTCACTCATCCATGGTGCAAACGGTCTGCGTATTACTTTTGTAACATATGGAGCACATTCGTCTAAGCTTTTTAAAAATACATAATTAAAAACCTTGACCTGGTCATTCACATCATCAGTTAAAAGTATTTTGTGCATGTCAGCTGCATTTTGTGTTAAAATGGAACAAAACATATCTGGACTATAATTACAAAGTTGACGAAAAGTTCTAACAACTGGCTGACGTTTAGGCTTTCTAATATCTACAGTTATACTTATAAGATCATGGTCAGCTATTACATGTGGTACAACATCGTGTGTTAAAATAGTATCGGGATTGTTAGTTATCACCAAATCTAAAAGAGTTGCTGAGGTAGAAGTAACTCTAGTTGGCTTATCTATTATTTGAGTCAATTTGTTATTTTTTATCAGTCTATTCAGTTTGTTGTCCTTTAAAAGCAGATTGTCATTAAAATCACCAAGTATAAAAAGAGATTTTTTTCTAACACATATTAATCTAAAAACATCTTCTATGTAGTTAAAAGATACAGCTAAGGCCTTGGGATGCCGGTACATACAACCAATAATAATAGATGGTAGTTTACGACATTGTACATTGATCCATACATCCTCTATACCGACTGGTCTTGGAATATCTAAAGTTATTGGATTAGCATTCAATATATCTCTTACATATATACATGCACCAGCACCACGTCCCTCGTCACATCTAAAAACCGTAAAATCAGATATATTAATGAAATTATCAGGGGTATCAGGAAGGAGCCATGTTTCACTAATACATAGAACGTCGATATTTCTTTCTTCAATTAAAAGTTTTACTTCGTCAAGACTAGATAAGAGGGATTGAGCATTTATGTGTTCAATGACTAAAGAGTCCTTACTTTGTGTTGAACTACCGGCAGTGTCTTCTTCGCCATACCCCTATGTAGAATAGTACCGACAGAGGCGACTTTTATGACCCAAAGATTTACATGTACCACATTGTAGTTTGTGGTCAAATCTGCAAGTGGACCGTCTGTGATTAAATTCTCCACAATTATAGCATCCAGCTTTCTTTACTTGGTTGTCATTATGTCTATGGGTAGGGAAATTGTAGTTGACTCTATTGTGATTATCATTATATGTTTCGTGTAGTGTGTTAAACCTATATTATATCGTAAGTCGTGTGGATTTCTGTGTGTCATTTGTCTTTCCCTTGGTAGTGTTGGGGTGTGGTTGTTATGTGGGTGAGTGGGATGTCGTCGCACAACTTCCGTCCAGGTATTTGGTGAGTAATTATTACTCGAACATGCCCTATCAGTGGTCCTTTTAGCATTGTGATTGTTGTTATCATTTCTATTGTTGTGTCTGTCTATTTCTATTGTATTGTTGTGTATGTCCATACTAGTAGTGGAAGGAGATGCATATTCCGTATTATTAATGTGTTGAATAGTGTTGGGACTTTGGGAAGACAAAATTGACTGCGTTAATTTCTTAATGTTATCAATGTTGTTACATATGTTAATGTGAGGGTACTGCTTCGTAATGGTACTGAACAGGCGAACAATACCGAGCCTGTTCAGGGTGGATCCAGGTGAGTCCCCCTCCATGTCATAACACATGTCGTCCACGTCACCTGTACCCAACCTGAAGACAGGATCAGTCATAATAATCGAAATATCGTTTGATTCACCCCATAAGTTAAGATGGTCATTAAAATCCCCAATTTTCGCCTGTGTGTCCTGAGACAACAAGGTTGGGGCAAGCTGAGAAACATGGATGGTCATATTCTTGTTTTTCTCTTTCAATTCACCGATTAGAGAGCTAAAATTGTCAAGTATTGTTTCAGGGTCAATGTTGTCAATTATATCACGTAATCCACAGTAAATTATACATTTCGTGGGAGTCCATGTTAATTTTTCAGCCACCCAACATCTTAGAAGGTCAGTATTAGCATCCTTAATAGTTCTAATAGAAACATTTTTACTCACATCTGAGACTTTAACCTTTGTCCAATTTTCATCTCCTAGAAGAAGGATTCTTTGGGGAGGATTGGTCATGGTGTTTGTCACTTCCTGTCGGTGAGGATGTTGTTGGTTACCAATTTGGTTTTCAAGATCGTGTACTCTTTGTGTTAGTTGGTCAACGATCGAGAATGCAGTTTTAACTTCAGTATTTAGCAGCTCTATTTCCATGTCTTTTGTTTCTAACTTTTCTTTCATTTTTTCTAAGTCTAGTGATATTTTACGTATAGCACTCGCATTATTCTGGACACTGTTGTCGGTGGTATCAACTGTTCCTACATGTTGAGTCGGGCTGGGGAGTTGTGGTGGTGTCATTACAGCTTGTTGGGGAGAGGGAGGGACTGGAGAGGAACGGGTGGGAGGAGGGAGAGAGGGAGAGAATGGTAAAAATGTGGGAGAGGGTAGGGGAAATTGAGAGAGGGGCGGGAGGGAGTGAGGGACCGGTGGCGGAGAACAGGGGAGGGACAGGAGGGAGGGAGCAGGGGGAGAGTCCGATTGTGTAGTGTGTAAAGGAGGTGAAGCAGCGGTGTCGGTGAATTGAACCGCTTGCAATTGAAGGTCTTGAGATTTTTCCAGGATCATTTGTATCAGCATTTCTTTAGTAACCCAGATTTTGTTGAACCCAAGTTCTCGACAATGTTTTTGAAGCTCTGGTTTAGTGAAGTTCTTGTTGAGGAAGTCCCACGTTGGTTTTTGAAGGGATGGGGTGCTCCCGTTGTCACACATAGTTGCTTCGGGGTTTTGACTCATTTTTGTACAAGTTGGTGGTTCCAGAGACGAGTGATTACCAATTGTCGGTGTGGTTGGAAGGATTTGAGCAATGGAGAATTGTTATGAAGTTCGAGCAGTTTTCGAGAATGAATGATGATGTCCCACTGCGCATGCGCGGGAACTCGAAGATCGGACGATAGGAGGATTGGCCAGGATCACTTCAGATTTCAGCGCCAATAATGGCAGAGTCCAAACTTATATGTCATCAGCAAATATATTCAAGGCGTCTTACGATGTTAATGTAGCTGTGGGTCAAGGTGTGTAGGCTGTGGGTGTCCAGGGTAGCCTCCAAAATTGACGAAAAGCAGCAGCGAGCTCAGGGTGGTGTTGTTCATGCCGCCATTACAAGAGAGTGGGGGGGGGTGAGCGAAGCGAGCAGCGCCGCAGGCAAAAGCACCCACGGCGTAGCCGTGGCTGACGAAGCCAGTGCTTGTATAAAAAAAATTAAATAAAAAAAAATTATATAAATTTTTTTTTATAAAAAAAAAAATATATATATTTTTTTTTTATTAAAAAATTATGTAAAAAAATTTTATGTAAAAAAAATTTATATAATTTTTTTTTTTTTTTTTTTTATAAAAAAAAAAATATATATAAAAAAAATTATATAAAAAAATTTTATATAAAAAAAAATTATATAAAAAAAAATTATATAAAAAAAAATTTATATAAAAAAAAAATTATATATTTTTTTTATTATTGGGATGGGGGTGGGGCGGGGGTGGGGGCGTGGGGTGGGGCGGGGGGGGGGGAGCGAAGCGAGCAGCGCCGCAGGCAAAAGCACCCACAGCGTAGCCGTGGCTGGCGAAGCCAGTGCTTATAGATATTTAATTTATAATTGTGTTTACTATGTAGACTATTTGGTTGTTGAGAATTTAGGTGTAAGTTAAAAAACCGTAGTCTAAGTTAAGCCAATGTGCGGAAAGAGTTTTTATAATTGTGAAATTACTGCCTGGGACTGATGAGTAAAATTAATGTTTCTGTGTAAATCAGAGTGAACTGAAACTGAGGAAATGATGACACACTTTATGTAGTAACATGCAGCCATCATGGTAAGATTCCATGTGGCTTATAAGTGGTAAAATGTGTTTGATACAAGACAACACACCTGCATGAGTGTCAACTCAATTGCATGACAGTTCTGGGTGTTACACTACACATATCTCCAGTAGGCCTACCATATACACATTTTCACTACCCTATTCACATGTTCAGTACACAATACACACATCTCCATTACCTTAATTATACACATCATCACAACACACCACATCTTCACTACCCTATACATATCTTCACTACATAGGCTACATTTTCACTGCAGATCACACATCTTCACAGCACACACACACATCTTCACTTCACTATACACATCTTACTGTATAAATTATAATCTTATTTATATACTATACTTAAAGAGTGACACAAGGCCTTCCACAGTCTCATATTAGAAATCTTTATATAATTAATTTTATTTGCATTTGTACAGTTACCCACACATGAAGCTGGTAGGCCTATGGTTCGTTACTTGTGAGGTGCTTGGCTACAACGAAATGAAATTTAAGTGAAAAAAGATGTAGTTTGTTGACAGGCAGACAGTAAAATATTATTACTACCTGCTTGTCAACAAACTATAACTTTTGCTCACTTTCCTTCCTGTTGTAGGTATCTCACAAGTAGCGAGGCATACCAGATTCACGTGTGGTCATCTGTACTTGTTGTTATTTCTCTGTAACGTTATAATACGGTCTGTGGGTTGGTATGTAAGCTATCACCTTCTCTTTTACTATACTTTTTGCATAAAATAAGCTATTCATTTATTATTCAATTCATTCTTTCACTCATACTCCTAGGAAAAGTTTGCGAGCAGAGGTTATGCTCTAGCTGGAAACAGCGATATTTAATGGGTTTAAGTACTTTTGATAATATACAGAATTGGATAATTTTATGTAGTTATCATATATGGAACAAATTCAAGTCTCTTTCTGGCTATGATTTCCTATAGGATATATGAGAAAATAAGACCATAATTATAATGGGAGTAAGGCGGGCGAGGCAATGTTTTGAGTCAATGGGGGGTAGGGTAATAGGCTCCGCCCCTTGCTTCACTTTGGGTGTACAGGACGAGCGGCTCATGCCGCCTCCTCTTTGATTATACCTCCATGGTTTCAGTCCTCCTGACCATGCCACGTAACAAATTCCTTCGATATAGGTGATGTTTTGTGGCAATATTTGAAGGACTCATTTACCTTCAATTATCTGACTACAACATAAGGTCGCTTGAGTGTAAATCTAAGACGAACTTTTCGTAGTATAAAACGCACAACAAAAGCAAAATTTTCAATATGTAAACCTCGCTATTTTTATTAAGGTATAATATGGAACAATATTTGATGTATATATTAAGATATGCTAACTATATAATTATACATATGATGTAACCCTATAGAGAGGCAAAGATTACATTTAATACAGTATCTATTTTCCTAAATATGAACAAAAGTGTGGCATATATATTATCCCTTACCGAGGAATAGTGGACACAAACACAACGAAAGTCGATACAGTGTTGCCAGCTGCAGGGAAATTTATCTTTTTTTTAGACAATTTTATAAAGTCAACGCAGGGGAAAAAATATTTAAAGAGTAAGCAGGGAATTATTGAGGCAAAGAGGGAATTTCTAATAAATTAAAGGTGAGGTTATAGGGAAAGGTCTTGAAGCAGACCTGGCAACAGTGACAATAATGTGTTGAAGCCAAGGATAATAGACTATAAAGGATAGTCCACTACAACGTCACAGTGATGACGTTGTAGATGTCCGTGACGTCACGGGAGGTTCAGTCGCTAGCTGAAGCACAAACCTTGCCCGCATACTATGTAAGTATGAGGCATAAAGATTATATCAACTCATATTAATCGAAATAATGAATTTCTTGGTAGCTGCACCTTGGTAGGTTATAAATATAAGAAGCATACTGATATAATGGCAATTGTAGAACTCGACAGTAGTTGTTGAAATAGAATAATGGACTATAAAACTGAAGGCCTTTCACGACCAAGATTGATATCGTCGCGTTCGCATCTCTAAACCCATATTTGTACAATAATTACTAATCTTTGGTGTCTTTGTACTCCACACAATTAAAATTGATCATTATAACTTAAAGTAAATGTGTTTGTAGTGTGTTGTCATCAATAGATATTCAGTGAAGCCAGGAAAGATCTCTGCCACTGGTGCGTGACCGTGCGTCGTATACTATACTCGCCAGAAGTAGGTCTACAGTAATGTAGCAATGTACTTGGTATTGGCTACTCTATAGTAGGCTATTGATAATAGGGTCTTGATTTAGACTGACAATAGGTTGTGTTTAATAATACTTATTTTAGTATTTCCAACTGCCCCACTTCCGAAAATTGCCCTGAATAGGTCCGAAGAATTTAGTCCGAAAAAAACCCTGATTAGGTCAGAAGAATGTACCATTCACTTTTATAAACTGCTTCCACCTCCAATTATTTTCGAAAGTAGAAAAATAATTATTAGGAATATGAATATATAGTACTGTATGTTGAATGTGATTTATTATCATATACTGTACCTTACAGTGCCCTGAATAGGTCCGAAAAATACCCTGATTAGGTTAGAAGAATGTATCAGTTAGGTCAGAAGAAAGTACCATTCACTTATAAATTGTTTAACTCCACCTCAAATTATTTTCATAAGTAGAAAAATAATTATTAGGAATATGAATACATAATAATGAAATACTAACACAATCAGTCCATGAGCATATTCACAGTGGAATTACATATTTTCTAGAAAAATTATAATCTAATGTTAATTTTATCAAAAATATATAGATCATTGCCATATATATAAAGAAAAACTATATTGCTATTATAATTTACATAATACTGTAGTATCACAGTCAGTCCATAAATATAATCACTTTGGAATTGCACAGGTTTGGAAATTGTAAAAATAAAATTAATTTCTGTCACGATACAATTATAAAACATTGTTATATATATAAAGCAAAACTATATTGTGACGGGAAATTAAGATTATCAATGTGTTATTAGTTAAGTGATGTAAAATTTATTACTGTTAACTCTTACCTTCTCCCGGACTTATCTTGGACACTCTTTGTGTTGGCTTTTTTGTCCCAACTTCCGTCAACATAAATATATTTGTATGGGTCCTTTCATTATATATGCATTTATTATAGTATTAGCAGAATTGTAAAGGTTTATGAAAACAACACATTTTCAGTTACTTTACTATATTTATTAATTTCAGAGAATGAAAGGTGAGTAGTTTGTAAAGAAGGTGTATGGAAGTGAAGTTATAGCATCTGGTGTTAAAGACAGACCTCCAGTTAGATGGCAGAACAGAGTGGAAGAGCATATGAAAGAGAGAAGCATGATCATTATACTGTATATATTAAATATTTCTGTCATTGAGCACACCCTCTTGTGTTTCATGTGCATCACCTCTGGTATCTTCTTGTGCTTGAGCAATAGCAGCATCTAGTTCCATTTCTGGTGCATTATCTGTGAAGGAATTGATGTTAGAGGCACATAATCACATGGCACTTGTTTGCATAATATTATACTGTATATACAAAAGAAAAATATATATAAAGGTTGCCTTTCCATGATTTTCATAAATCCATTATCCAGCCCTACTCTAAATATACCATATTGTGAAACATTAATTAAAGTACAGGGTAGGTCTGATACCATCTAATATTATGTACTATACTCAGTCATTTTTATGAAGAAATAAAAATTCTCACAATATTTTCATTGAGCAGACCCTCTTGAAGTACTCTGGTACCAGTAGCCGTCTACGTCTGCTGAGTAGTATTATATTGGTTATAGAGCATTAAAAGACTGTAGCCTACTTAGATATTTCAAAGTTATCACTAGAAGATGCTGTCAGTATTGGGCTACATTTCTAACAGAATTAGGTAGACTTGGCCTGGCCGAACCTACATACTGTACAGTAAAGTATCATAAGATAGGGTGAAGTTTGAAATATGTACAGTATAGGCAAATAGCTGAGGGTGTAATGATACAATAAGAATAAGTTAGGCCTTTGATAGATCTCAACATACCTGGTTCTCAATTGGAATTTGGAAGGTGCAGAGTCGGTACAGTTCAAGGTTGCAATATTCTGATGATCTTTGGAGATCCATTACATCGTTGATTGTTCAAAGCATCTCTTGGGACGTAATCTGTTGTTGGTTTAAAGTGTAGAGAGCATACTCGGACCAATTCACCATTAGATTTGCCCTCACGTTAGCACGACGATATCAATATTTTGGCTTTCTCTTGGTCTCTTAGGAACTGATAGAGCTTTACCCAGTCTCTTTTTTCATGTCTACTGCCATTATTGAAATTGTACACAGCACATACACCCATAATATGCCATAGACACTCACGTTTCACGTACATTTTACATTGGACTAGTGACAGTCTGTGCTCCAGGCCAGGTTTGTTTACATGTGTGACGTCACTACCGCGGTGCAGTGTGGGAAAACAAGTGTCTAGTGGATTATCCTTTATAAGCCGTCATCTGGACGTCAATCGGATACGAAGTTCGCTTGGGTGAAACCAAGCCAAAGCAAGCGGAACTGTTCTGGTCGGACAAAAGGATTCGTCGATCCACCAAGTTGGACCCTGCTGCCAGCCACTGAAACCAAGACCAACAACGTATCCATCCAAGCTCGCCTCAGACCACCGATTCGGGCAGCTTGGAAAGGCCCGAAGGGTAGGAGAAGTATAGCAGTAAATATGGCGGCCATTAAAGATATGACAAGTAAGTTAATAGTATAATAATACATGAATTGTAGGTGCAACAGGCTGTAAAATAGAGTGATAGCAACACAAATAAGGCTTTAAGTATAGCAATGACAGATTAGAGCAGGTGTAGAGTTAGTAGTTGTTAAAATCTGGAGAATCATGATAATTATATAAATTATTATTTTTATTTTTTTTATGTTCTCGTATCTAATTTAACTTATATGAGATTATATGGATTGCTTAGGGGTTATGTGACCCATTCTTGATATTTATGTAATATTATTAATGTGAAAGGAAGTCTTGTACTTTATTGGAAATCAGTTCTTGGTAAAACTATAGAATCATGCCAACTTTTTCTGTTTTTAATCAATCTTGAAATATAATCATGGAAAGGCTGGGAAACTAATTAAGGGATTTTGGTTGAGGAAAGGATATACAAATAATGGAAAAATTGACCAAACTTATACAGGAATGGACTTTGACTTTCACCGGTTCTGACTTAAACACAGTATCACTGTAGGATATAAGAGGTCCACCTTCATGTGGATTTCAAATGTGATTGTAGTAATTTAGTTCATGATAGCACATACAAAATTGCAGCTTTCCAAAGCCCAAGTCCAGGTATTACGCCCAGGTTTGGCCTGAGTAGTTGGCTATAAGTTCGGGGTAAATTTACAGAAGAACTGGGTTCACTATATTGTATATTTTAGTATCATTACTCACTATTTTGGACTATTTTCACACACTTTTCATTTATGGTGTTTCTATCGGAGATGCCCCGTTTTACAAACATAATTTGGAAATTTGTCTGACCTAACCTAACCTAGACCACAGCAGAATACCGGGACCTAACCTGAGTAAACTAACGGGATATAACTGGTGTAAACTATCATAAAGTGACTGGGGGAAATTTCTGGGATCTAGCCGGATGTGGTAACACTGTGCGATCCTAGCCAAAAACCCAGTTATTGTGTATTAATAACAACTTTGGTTCTGGTAAGTTGCCTGGTTAGATACACGTAATCTGCATCGGTCTTGATTTGATTAGTAGGTTAGGTCCGGGCAACTCGGGTAAAAAAAAAAGAAAGTCATTGTTCACAATTTGAAAAATAAAATTAATACAAGAAAAAATTGGCGTGCAATGTTTTAATTGTTAGGAAATTATAGGTGGACATTAATAAATGCAGACAGTTTATTCTCTACCTTTCAGCTGTTTCCAACCATAGTAGTAGGATACTACATTATATCCGTCACTTCCAGGACAACGTGTGTATACTGCGAGAGCATTCGATGGCCCAAGGGATGCATGTACTGTAGGTGTATGGAGTCCCGTACAGGTGAAGCAGAGATTATGGAGCCTCTGATGGATTCACCTCCTCCACTGTTACCCATCCCTTCTACTTCCTTTGGTGCGCCGCTGCCGTCGTCGTCGTCATTTATTTATTTATTTATTTTTAATAATTAGTTGTTTTTTTATATAAATTATTTGTATATTTTTTTTTATTAAATAATTATTTATATATCTTTTTAATAATAATAATTATTATTATTTTTTTAATAATTAGTTGTTTTTTTTATATATAATTTTTTTAACATTATTTTTATTTTTTTATTTTTTTTGTAATAATTAACTTTTTTTTTAATAATTTTTATATTTTTTTTTTTTTCGTCGTCGTCGTCCCCGCCGCCGCCACCGCCGTCGTTTTTTAATATATTTTTTTTTAAATAATATATATTTATTTTTAAATATATATATATATATTTTTGTTAATTAATTTTGTTTTGTAATAATTTTTTTTTATTATTATTTTTTTATTTATTAATTTTTTTTCGTCGTCGTCGCCGCCGCTGCCACCCCTCCGCCACCGCCGCCGCCGCCCCTCTGCCACCGCCGCCGCCGCCCCGCCGCCGCTGCTGCCGCCGCCCCGCCGCCGCTGCTGCCGCCCCGCCAATGCCGCCCCGCCGCCGCCGCCGCCCCGCCGCCGCCACAGCCACCGCCGCTGCTGCTGCCTCGCCGCCGCCCCGCCGCCGCCGCCGCCACCCCGCCGCCGCCACCCCGCCGCCGCCACCGCCGCCGCCGTCGTCTTTTAATATATATATATATTTTTTTTAATAATATTAATTTTTGTATTTTTTTTTTTTGTTGTAATAATTAACTTTTTTTTTTATTCTTTTTTTTTTATTATTATTATTATTTTATTTTTTAATTTTTCGTCGTCGTCGTCGTCGTCGTCGCCGCCGCTGCCGTCTCCGCCGCCACCGCCGCCCCGCCGCCGCCGCCGCTGCCCCATCGCCGCCGCCCCGCCGCCGCTGCCGCCGCCGTCCTTTTTTAATATATATATATATATATTTTTTTTTTTTTAATAATATATAAATATATTTTTTTTATTATTTTTTTTTAATAATTAACTTTTTTTTTTATTTATTTACCTTTTTTTTTTTTTTTTCGTCGTCATCACCGCCACCGCAACCGCCACCGCCCCGCCGCCACAGCCGCCGCACCGCCGCCGCCAAACTGCCGCCGCCGCTGCAGTCACCGTCATTTTTTAATATATATATTTTTTTTTAATATATATATATATTTTTTAATATATATGTATTTTTTATTAATTATTTTTTTTTGTAATAATTAACTTTTTTTTTTATTATTATTATTTATTTTTTTTTGTCGTCGCCACTGCCGCCACCGCCGCTGCCGCCGCCGTCGTCGCCATCGCCGCCACCGCCGCCGCCGCCACCACCACCGCCGCCTCCGCCCCGCCGTCACCGACACTGCCGCCCCGCCGCTGCCGCCGCCTCGCCACTGCCGCCACCGACGCCACCGCCGCCGCCGTCGTTTTTTAATAATTAGTTTTTTTTTTTTTTAAATAATATATACATTTTTTTTTTAATATATATATTTTTTTTAATATATATATTTTTTTTATTAATTATTATTATTTATTTATTTTTTTATTATTATTATTATTATTTTTTTCGTCGGCGTCGTCGTCGTCGCCGCCACCGCCGCCGCCGCCGCCGCCGCCACTGTCGCCGCCGTCGTTTTTTTAATAAGTATAATTTTTTCTTAATAATATATATTTATTTTTAATATATATATATATACATATATATATTTTTTTTATTATTTTTTTAATAATATATATATATATATATATATATATATATATATATATATATATATATATATATATATATATATATATATATATATATATATATATATATATTGTGTAGTGTGTAGTGTGTAAAGGAGGTGAAGCAGCGGTGTCGGTGAATTGAACCGCTTGCAATTGAAGGTCTTGAGATTTTTCCAGGATCATTTGTATCAGCATTTCTTTAGTAACCCAGATTTTGTTGAACCCAAGTTCTCGACAATGTTTTTGAAGCTCTGGTTTAGTGAAGTTCTTGTTGAGGAAGTCCCACGTTGGTTTTTGAAGGGATGGGGTGCTCCCGTTGTCACACATAGTTGCTTCGGGGTTTTGACTCATTTTTGTACAAGTTGGTGGTTCCAGAGACGAGTGATTACCAATTGTCGGTGTGGTTGGAAGGATTTGAGCAATGGAGAATTGTTATGAAGTTCGAGCAGTTTTCGAGAATGAATGATGATGTCCCACTGCGCATGCGCGGGAACTCGAAGATCGGACGATAGGAGGATTGGCCAGGATCACTTCAGATTTCAGCGCCAATAATGGCAGAGTCCAAACTTATATGTCATCAGCAAATATATTCAAGGCGTCTTACGATGTTAATGTAGCTGTGGGTCAAGGTGTGTAGGCTGTGGGTGTCCAGGGTAGCCTCCAAAATTGACGAAAAGCAGCAGCGAGCTCAGGGTGGTGTTGTTCATGCCGCCATTACAAGAGAGTGGGGGGGGGTGAGCGAAGCGAGCAGCGCCGCAGGCAAAAGCACCCACGGCGTAGCCGTGGCTGACGAAGCCAGTGCTTGTATAAAAAAAATTAAATAAAAAAAAATTATATAAATTTTTTTTTATAAAAAAAAAAATATATATATTTTTTTTTTATTAAAAAATTATGTAAAAAAATTTTATGTAAAAAAAATTTATATATTTTTTTTTTTTTTTTTTTTTTATAAAAAAAAAAATATATATAAAAAAAATTATATAAAAAAATTTTATATAAAAAAAAATTATATAAAAAAAAATTATATAAAAAAAAATTTATATAAAAAAAAAATTATATATTTTTTTTATTATTGGGATGGGGGTGGGGCGGGGGTGGGGGCGTGGGGTGGGGCGGGGGGGGGGGGAGCGAAGCGAGCAGCGCCGCAGGCAAAAGCACCCACAGCGTAGCCGTGGCTGGCGAAGCCAGTGCTTATAGATATTTAATTTATAATTGTGTTTACTATGTAGACTATTTGGTTGTTGAGAATTTAGGTGTAAGTTAAAAAACCGTAGTCTAAGTTAAGCCAATGTGCGGAAAGAGTTTTTATAATTGTGAAATTACTGCCTGGGACTGATGAGTAAAATTAATGTTTCTGTGTAAATCAGAGTGAACTGAAACTGAGGAAATGATGACACACTTTATGTAGTAACATGCAGCCATCATGGTAAGATTCCATGTGGCTTATAAGTGGTAAAATGTGTTTGATACAAGACAACACACCTGCATGAGTGTCAACTCAATTGCATGACAGTTCTGGGTGTTACACTACACATATCTCCAGTAGGCCTACCATATACACATTTTCACTACCCTATTCACATGTTCAGTACACAATACACACATCTCCATTACCTTAATTATACACATCATCACAACACACCACATCTTCACTACCCTATACATATCTTCACTACATAGGCTACATTTTCACTGCAGATCACACATCTTCACAGCACACACACACATCTTCACTTCACTATACACATCTTACTGTATAAATTATAATCTTATTTATATACTATACTTAAAGAGTGACACAAGGCCTTCCACAGTCTCATATTAGAAATCTTTATATAATTAATTTTATTTGCATTTGTACAGTTACCCACACATGAAGCTGGTAGGCCTATGGTTCGTTACTTGTGAGGTGCTTGGCTACAACGAAATGAAATTTAAGTGAAAAAAGATGTAGTTTGTTGACAGGCAGACAGTAAAATATTATTACTACCTGCTTGTCAACAAACTATAACTTTTGCTCACTTTCCTTCCTGTTGTAGGTATCTCACAAGTAGCGAGGCATACCAGATTCACGTGTGGTCATCTGTACTTGTTGTTATTTCTCTGTAACGTTATAATACGGTCTGTGGGTTGGTATGTAAGCTATCACCTTCTCTTTTACTATACTTTTTGCATAAAATAAGCTATTCATTTATTATTCAATTCATTCTTTCACTCATACTCCTAGGAAAAGTTTGCGAGCAGAGGTTATGCTCTAGCTGGAAACAGCGATATTTAATGGGTTTAAGTACTTTTGATAATATACAGAATTGGATAATTTTATGTAGTTATCATATATGGAACAAATTCAAGTCTCTTTCTGGCTATGATTTCCTATAGGATATATGAGAAAATAAGACCATAATTATAATGGGAGTAAGGCGGGCGAGGCAATGTTTTGAGTCAATGGGGGGTAGGGTAATAGGCTCCGCCCCTTGCTTCACTTTGGGTGTACAGGACGAGCGGCTCATGCCGCCTCCTCTTTGATTATACCTCCATGGTTTCAGTCCTCCTGACCATGCCACGTAACAAATTCCTTCGATATAGGTGATGTTTTGTGGCAATATTTGAAGGACTCATTTACCTTCAATTATCTGACTACAACATAAGGTCGCTTGAGTGTAAATCTAAGACGAACTTTTCGTAGTATAAAACGCACAACAAAAGCAAAATTTTCAATATGTAAACCTCGCTATTTTTATTAAGGTATAATATGGAACAATATTTGATGTATATATTAAGATATGCTAACTATATAATTATACATATGATGTAACCCTATAGAGAGGCAAAGATTACATTTAATACAGTATCTATTTTCCTAAATATGAACAAAAGTGTGGCATATATATTATCCCTTACCGAGGAATAGTGGACACAAACACAACGAAAGTCGATACAGTGTTGCCAGCTGCAGGGAAATTTATCTTTTTTTTAGACAATTTTATAAAGTCAACGCAGGGGAAAAAATATTTAAAGAGTAAGCAGGGAATTATTGAGGCAAAGAGGGAATTTCTAATAAATTAAAGGTGAGGTTATAGGGAAAGGTCTTGAAGCAGACCTGGCAACAGTGACAATAATGTGTTGAAGCCAAGGATAATAGACTATAAAGGATAGTCCACTACAACGTCACAGTGATGACGTTGTAGATGTCCGTGACGTCACGGGAGGTTCAGTCGCTAGCTGAAGCACAAACCTTGCCCGCATACTATGTAAGTATGAGGCATAAAGATTATATCAACTCATATTAATCGAAATAATGAATTTCTTGGTAGCTGCACCTTGGTAGGTTATAAATATAAGAAGCATACTGATATAATGGCAATTGTAGAACTCGACAGTAGTTGTTGAAATAGAATAATGGACTATAAAACTGAAGGCCTTTCACGACCAAGATTGATATCGTCGCGTTCGCATCTCTAAACCCATATTTGTACAATAATTACTAATCTTTGGTGTCTTTGTACTCCACACAATTAAAATTGATCATTATAACTTAAAGTAAATGTGTTTGTAGTGTGTTGTCATCAATAGATATTCAGTGAAGCCAGGAAAGATCTCTGCCACTGGTGCGTGACCGTGCGTCGTATACTATACTCGCCAGAAGTAGGTCTACAGTAATGTAGCAATGTACTTGGTATTGGCTACTCTATAGTATTGATAATAGGGTCTTGATTTAGACTGACAATAGGTTGTGTTTAATAATACTTATTTTAGTATTTCCAACTGCCCCACTTCCGAAAATTGCCCTGAATAGGTCCGAAGAATTTAGTCCGAAAAAAACCCTGATTAGGTCAGAAGAATGTACCATTCACTTTTATAAACTGCTTCCACCTCCAATTATTTTCGAAAGTAGAAAAATAATTATTAGGAATATGAATATATAGTACTGTATGTTGAATGTGATTTATTATCATATACTGTACCTTACAGTGCCCTGAATAGGTCCGAAAAATACCCTGATTAGGTTAGAAGAATGTATCAGTTAGGTCAGAAGAAAGTACCATTCACTTATAAATTGTTTAACTCCACCTCAAATTATTTTCATAAGTAGAAAAATAATTATTAGGAATATGAATACATAATAATGAAATACTAACACAATCAGTCCATGAGCATATTCACAGTGGAATTACATATTTTCTAGAAAAATTATAATCTAATGTTAATTTTATCAAAAATATATAGATCATTGCCATATATATAAAGAAAAACTATATTGCTATTATAATTTACATAATACTGTAGTATCACAGTCAGTCCATAAATATAATCACTTTGGAATTGCACAGGTTTGGAAATTGTAAAAATAAAATTAATTTCTGTCACGATACAATTATAAAACATTGTTATATATATAAAGCAAAACTATATTGTGACGGGAAATTAAGATTATAAATGTGTTATTAGTTAAGTGATGTAAAATTTATTACTGTTAACTCTTACCTTCTCCCGGACTTATCTTGGACACTCTTTGTGTTGGCTTTTTTGTCCCAACTTCCGTCAACATAAATATATTTGTATGGGTCCTTTCATTATATATGCATTTATTATAGTATTAGCAGAATTGTAAAGGTTTATGAAAACAACACATTTTCAGTTACTTTACTATATTTATTAATTTCAGAGAATGAAAGGTGAGTAGTTTGTAAAGAAGGTGTATGGAAGTGAAGTTATAGCATCTGGTGTTAAAGACAGACCTCCAGTTAGATGGCAGAACAGAGTGGAAGAGCATATGAAAGAGAGAAGCATGATCATTATACTGTATATATTAAATATTTCTGTCATTGAGCACACCCTCTTGTGTTTCATGTGCATCACCTCTGGTATCTTCTTGTGCTTGAGCAATAGCAGCATCTAGTTCCATTTCTGGTGCATTATCTGTGAAGGAATTGATGTTAGAGGCACATAATCACATGGCACTTGTTTGCATAATATTATACTGTATATACAAAAGAAAAATATATATAAAGGTTGCCTTTCCATGATTTTCATAAATCCATTATCCAGCCCTACTCTAAATATACCATATTGTGAAACATTAATTAAAGTACAGGGTAGGTCTGATACCATCTAATATTATGTACTATACTCAGTCATTTTTATGAAGAAATAAAAATTCTCACAATATTTTCATTGAGCAGACCCTCTTGAAGTACTCTGGTACCAGTAGCCGTCTACGTCTGCTGAGTAGTATTATATTGGTTATAGAGCATTAAAAGACTGTAGCCTACTTAGATATTTCAAAGTTATCACTAGAAGATGCTGTCAGTATTGGGCTACATTTCTAACAGAATTAGGTAGACTTGGCCTGGCCGAACCTACATACTGTACAGTAAAGTATCATAAGATAGGGTGAAGTTTGAAATATGTACAGTATAGGCAAATAGCTGAGGGTGTAATGATACAATAAGAATAAGTTAGGCCTTTGATAGATCTCAACATACCTGGTTCTCAATTGGAATTTGGAAGGTGCAGAGTCGGTACAGTTCAAGGTTGCAATATTCTGATGATCTTTGGAGATCCATTACATCGTTGATTGTTCAAAGCATCTCTTGGGACGTAATCTGTTGTTGGTTTAAAGTGTAGAGAGCATACTCGGACCAATTCACCATTAGATTTGCCCTCACGTTAGCACGACGATATCAATATTTTGGCTTTCTCTTGGTCTCTTAGGAACTGATAGAGCTTTACCCAGTCTCTTTTTTCATGTCTACTGCCATTATTGAAATTGTACACAGCACATACACCCATAATATGCCATAGACACTCACGTTTCACGTACATTTTACATTGGACTAGTGACAGTCTGTGCTCCAGGCCAGGTTTGTTTACATGTGTGACGTCACTACCGCGGTGCAGTGTGGGAAAACAAGTGTCTAGTGGATTATCCTTTATAAGCCGTCATCTGGACGTCAATCGGATACGAAGTTCGCTTGGGTGAAACCAAGCCAAAGCAAGCGGAACTGTTCTGGTCGGACAAAAGGATTCGTCGATCCACCAAGTTGGACCCTGCTGCCAGCCACTGAAACCAAGACCAACAACGTATCCATCCAAGCTCGCCTCAGACCACCGATTCGGGCAGCTTGGAAAGGCCCGAAGGGTAGGAGAAGTATAGCAGTAAATATGGCGGCCATTAAAGATATGACAAGTAAGTTAATAGTATAATAATACATGAATTGTAGGTGCAACAGGCTGTAAAATAGAGTGATAGCAACACAAATAAGGCTTTAAGTATAGCAATGACAGATTAGAGCAGGTGTAGAGTTAGTAGTTGTTAAAATCTGGAGAATCATGATAATTATATAAATTATTATTTTTATTTTTTTTATGTTCTCGTATCTAATTTAACTTATATGAGATTATATGGATTGCTTAGGGGTTATGTGACCCATTCTTGATATTTATGTAATATTATTAATGTGAAAGGAAGTCTTGTACTTTATTGGAAATCAGTTCTTGGTAAAACTATAGAATCATGCCAACTTTTTCTGTTTTTAATCAATCTTGAAATATAATCATGGAAAGGCTGGGAAACTAATTAAGGGATTTTGGTTGAGGAAAGGATATACAAATAATGGAAAAATTGACCAAACTTATACAGGAATGGACTTTGACTTTCACCGGTTCTGACTTAAACACAGTATCACTGTAGGATATAAGAGGTCCACCTTCATGTGGATTTCAAATGTGATTGTAGTAATTTAGTTCATGATAGCACATACAAAATTGCAGCTTTCCAAAGCCCAAGTCCAGGTATTACGCCCAGGTTTGGCCTGAGTAGTTGGCTATAAGTTCGGGGTAAATTTACAGAAGAACTGGGTTCACTATATTGTATATTTTAGTATCATTACTCACTATTTTGGACTATTTTCACACACTTTTCATTTATGGTGTTTCTATCGGAGATGCCCCGTTTTACAAACATAATTTGGAAATTTGTCTGACCTAACCTAACCTAGACCACAGCAGAATACCGGGACCTAACCTGAGTAAACTAACGGGATATAACTGGTGTAAACTATCATAAAGTGACTGGGGGAAATTTCTGGGATCTAGCCGGATGTGGTAACACTGTGCGATCCTAGCCAAAAACCCAGTTATTGTGTATTAATAACAACTTTGGTTCTGGTAAGTTGCCTGGTTAGATACACGTAATCTGCATCGGTCTTGATTTGATTAGTAGGTTAGGTCCGGGCAACTCGGGTAAAAAAAAAAGAAAGTCATTGTTCACAATTTGAAAAATAAAATTAATACAAGAAAAAATTGGCGTGCAATGTTTTAATTGTTAGGAAATTATAGGTGGACATTAATAAATGCAGACAGTTTATTCTCTACCTTTCAGCTGTTTCCAACCATAGTAGTAGGATACTACATTATATCCGTCACTTCCAGGACAACGTGTGTATACTGCGAGAGCATTCGATGGCCCAAGGGATGCATGTACTGTAGGTGTATGGAGTCCCGTACAGGTGAAGCAGAGATTATGGAGCCTCTGATGGATTCACCTCCTCCACTGTTACCCATCCCTTCTACTTCCTTTGGTGCGCCGCTGCCGTCGTCGTCGTCATTTATTTATTTATTTATTTTTAATAATTAGTTGTTTTTTTATATAAATTATTTGTATATTTTTTTTTATTAAATAATTATTTATATATCTTTTTAATAATAATAATTATTATTATTTTTTTAATAATTAGTTGTTTTTTTTATATATAATTTTTTTAACATTATTTTTATTTTTTTATTTTTTTTGTAATAATTAACTTTTTTTTTAATAATTTTTATATTTTTTTTTTTTTCGTCGTCGTCGTCCCCGCCGCCGCCACCGCCGTCGTTTTTTAATATATTTTTTTTTAAATAATATATATTTATTTTTAAATATATATATATATATTTTTGTTAATTAATTTTGTTTTGTAATAATTTTTTTTTATTATTATTTTTTTATTTATTAATTTTTTTTCGTCGTCGTCGCCGCCGCTGCCACCCCTCCGCCACCGCCGCCGCCGCCCCTCTGCCACCGCCGCCGCCGCCCCGCCGCCGCTGCTGCCGCCGCCCCGCCGCCGCTGCTGCCGCCCCGCCAATGCCGCCCCGCCGCCGCCGCCGCCCCGCCGCCGCCACAGCCACCGCCGCTGCTGCTGCCTCGCCGCCGCCCCGCCGCCGCCGCCGCCACCCCGCCGCCGCCACCCCGCCGCCGCCACCGCCGCCGCCGTCGTCTTTTAATATATATATATATTTTTTTTAATAATATTAATTTTTGTATTTTTTTTTTTTGTTGTAATAATTAACTTTTTTTTTTATTCTTTTTTTTTTATTATTATTATTATTTTATTTTTTAATTTTTCGTCGTCGTCGTCGTCGTCGTCGCCGCCGCTGCCGTCTCCGCCGCCACCGCCGCCCCGCCGCCGCCGCCGCTGCCCCATCGCCGCCGCCCCGCCGCCGCTGCCGCCGCCGTCCTTTTTTAATATATATATATATATATTTTTTTTTTTTTAATAATATATAAATATATTTTTTTTATTATTTTTTTTTAATAATTAACTTTTTATTTTATTTATTTACCTTTTTTTTTTTTTTTTCGTCGTCATCACCGCCACCGCAACCGCCACCGCCCCGCCGCCACAGCCGCCGCACCGCCGCCGCCAAACTGCCGCCGCCGCTGCAGTCACCGTCATTTTTTAATATATATATTTTTTTTTAATATATATATATATTTTTTAATATATATGTATTTTTTATTAATTATTTTTTTTTGTAATAATTAACTTTTTTTTTTATTATTATTATTTATTTTTTTTTGTCGTCGCCACTGCCGCCACCGCCGCTGCCGCCGCCGTCGTCGCCATCGCCGCCACCGCCGCCGCCGCCACCACCACCGCCGCCTCCGCCCCGCCGTCACCGACACTGCCGCCCCGCCGCTGCCGCCGCCTCGCCACTGCCGCCACCGACGCCACCGCCGCCGCCGTCGTTTTTTAATAATTAGTTTTTTTTTTTTTTAAATAATATATACATTTTTTTTTTAATATATATATTTTTTTTAATATATATATTTTTTTTATTAATTATTATTATTTATTTATTTTTTTATTATTATTATTATTATTTTTTTCGTCGGCGTCGTCGTCGTCGCCGCCACCGCCGCCGCCGCCGCCGCCGCCACTGTCGCCGCCGTCGTTTTTTTAATAAGTATAATTTTTTCTTAATAATATATATTTATTTTTAATATATATATATATACATATATATATTTTTTTTATTATTTTTTTAATAATATATATATATATATATATATATATATATATATATATATATATATATATATATATATATATATATATATATTATAAACCGATATATACCTATATATATATATATTATAAACCGATATATACCTATATATATATATATATATATATATTATAAACCGATATATACCTATATATATATATATATATTATAAACCGATATATACCTATATATATATATATATATATATTATAAACCGATATATACCTATATATATATATATATTATAAACCGATATATATATATATATATAAACCGATATATACCTATATTTATATATATTATAAACCGATATATACCTATATATATATATATATATATATATATATATATATATATATATATATATATATATATATATATATATATATATATATATATATATATATATAAACCGATACATACCTATATTTATATATATTATAAACCGATATATACCTATATATATATATATTATAAACCGATATATACCTATATATATAAACCGATGTATACCTATATATATATAAACCGATATATACCTATATATATAAACCGATATATACCTATATATATAAACCGATATATACCTATATATATATATAAACCGATATATACCTATATATATATACATAAACCGATATATACCTATATATATATATATATATATATATATATATATATATATATATATATATATATATATATATATATAAACCGATATATACCTATATATATATATATATGTATTATAAACCGATATATACCTATATATATATACATAAACCGATATATACCTATATATATATATATATTATAAACCGATATATACCTATATATATATATATATATTATAAACCGATATATACCTATATATATATATATTATAAACCGATATATACCTATATATATATATATATTATAAACCGATATATACCTATATATTTAAACCGATGTATACCTATATATATAAACCGATATATACCTATATATATAAACCGATATATACCTATATATATAAACCGATATATACCTATATATATATAAACCGATATATACCTAGGGCCCTATATATATATATATATAAACCGATATATACCTATATATATATATATAAACCGATATATACCTATATATATATATATATATATATATACCTATATATATATATATATATATATATATATATATATATATATATATATATATATATATATATATATATATATATATATATATATATATATATATATATATATATATAAAAACCGATATATACCTATATATATATATTATAAACCGATATATACCTATATATATATATATATATTATAAACCGATATATACCTATATATATAAACCGATATAGCCTATATATATAAACCGATATAGCCTATATATATAAACCGATATATACCTATATATATATATAAACCGATATATACCTATATATATATATATAAACCGATATATACCTATATATATATAAACCGATATATACCTATATATATATACATAAACCGATATATGCTTAGATTTAAAAAAAATAGATAGGCTATTCTTCATACATATATTATATTGGAATACATTTTTATCTTGGATTTTACTAAGTAAATCACTGTAATAGGAATTAATGTATGGTATACAATAAGAAATTTCTTTTTTACAAATCGGTACAGCACCGGTATGTATATATATATATATATATATATATATATATATATATATATATATATATATATATATATATATATATATATATATATATATATATATATATATATATATATATATATATATATATATATATATATGAATAGCCTATATATATATATTTTTTTTTTTCAATTTAAGCATGTGAAAATTTTCTACAGAAAGTATTTCATTCCCCACTGTTTATCCACATTGTATATATGTTTTTCATACCCTACTGTATGTACAGTACCTATGAATCAAATATTTTCTGAAATTCATTCATACTTCCAAGGTACCCCTTAGGCCTATTTTGAAAACAGAGTACTGTAAGTTACTGTATAGTTAAAATTGTAGTCTATGATGTGAGGTGCATCTGGCATAATTAACCATGAGGTCTTAATTTTGGAATAGAATATATTGTACTTACAAGTCTACAATACATACTGTTACGGGACTGGAAGACCACTTCACACCCTAACTACTTATTACCTGGTTCGACCACGGAAAGGGATGCGAGAGAGACCAAGACCTGGTTGGTCTTGAGTGTACAGTGTCTTGTGAAGCTCCAGATTCCCTCATTTGCATATTCGGCCGTCTGCACCAATCAAGAATAGTTCCAAGTTCACAAGATAGCCAATCCTGGAATGTTGTGGCTCTGACGTATGTTTATCAAAGACTATATATAGCGAGAAAAGCCGGTGTTCAGTAGTCATTCTTCCAGCATTCCTCAACTGATAAGTGTTCTGTGTGAGGCCTATATCTTCCCCTTCTGTAACTGGACTACTTGTGTCAGACTGGCATTAATTCGGTGAAGTATTATTATTATTAAGTTTGGTGTCTTACGTGTCTTGCATTGTTGGTGTCTTAAGTGTCTTAAGTGTCTTACATTATTGCGTTATTAAGTGTTATTATTATTAAGTGTATTATTAGTATTCCGTGTATTATTGTGTGTATTATTAGTATTAAGTGTATGTGTATTATTAGGGTATTACTATTGTCTTGTGTCTTATATACTACGAGGGTATTATTAGATATATTATTGTTTGTGTTATTGTTAGTTTACGGTTACGTTATTGAGCAATCTACTGAGTATGTTGGATGGTTTGGGTTACGTGAATTCAGTGGGATTTGATATTCATGGGATAAATGTGTTTAATGTTAAAATAAACTTATATTGTTTTTAAGATCTTGTATTTTACTTCATTTGGCGACCTCTAGAGTTCCTGGGTTTGTAACATAAATTGGCGACCTCGCCAATTTATGTTACAAACCCAGGAACTCTAGAGGTCGCCAAATGAAGTAAAATACAAGATCTTAAAAACAATATAAGTTTATTTTAACATTAAACACATTTATCCCATGAATATCAAATCCCACTGAATTCACGTAACCCAAACCATCCAACATACTCAGTAGATTGCTCAATAACGTAACCGTAAACTAACAATAACACAAACAATAATATATCTAATAATACCCTCGTAGTATATAAGACACAAGACAATAGTAATACCCTAATAATACACATACACTTAATACTAATAATACACACAATAATACACGGAATACTAATAATACACTTAATAATAATAACACTTAATAACGCAATAATGTAAGACACTTAAGACACTTAAGACACCAACAATGCAAGACACGTAAGACACCAAACTTAATAATAATAATACTTCACCGAATTAATGCCAGTCTGACACAAGTAGTCCAGTTACAGAAGGGGAAGATATAGGCCTCACACAGAACACTTATCAGTTGAGGAATGCTGGAAGAATGACTACTGAACACCGGCTTTTCTCGCTATATATAGTCTTTGATAAACATACGTCAGAGCCACAACATTCCAGGATTGGCTATCTTGTGAACTTGGAACTATTCTTGATTGGTGCAGACGGCCGAATATGCAAATGAGGGAATCTGGAGCTTCACAAGACACTGTACACTCAAGACCAACCAGGTCTTGGTCTCTCTCGCATCCCTTTCCGTGGTCGAACCAGGTAATAAGTAGTTAGGGTGTGAAGTGGTCTTCCATAATTAACCCATGAGGTCTTAATTTTGGAATAGAATATATTGTACTTACAAGTCTACAATACATACACACTTAACTTACCCTGTATATGTCTTCTTTACACCCTTGTGTTTCACACCATGATGACAAATCAGGACTTCCCGAAATAGTTTCCGCTCTCCCACTGAACGTAACCTCTTGCTATTGAAGCGACTGTGGGTCTTGGCCATATACACCTCATTCCACTTCTTGAAGTCGTCTCTGGTGCGGATATTTGTTCTAATTGTAACAGAGTCTTCAGTTACTTTCTCAATAACGTTATCAAAACAATTTTCCTTGAAATCAAACACTTCATGCAGATCCATTGCACTGATGATAGCAGCTCTGAACGTGAGGTGTGAGATGCGAAGCGTGAGATGGCTCAGAGTGACTGAGTGTACCAAAAATCAAATGTATCGCGAGCAAAGTCAGCAAACTGTATCTCCGAATACAATCATCTCATTTTTTCGGTTCGAAGGTTGTTGTGTTATTACCAACAACATGTTCAAAATATGTTATGTTGATATGTTACTCTATAAATAATGCCGTTTATTATGAATATAAATAAGCATACGATAACTTCCTCATAAGTAAAGTAGCACTGTTTTCGGCGAAATACATTACTGCCGAAATGTACAAGGATGATGTTTATCGTTGGTCAGTGTTACCAATGCAAAAAACATTGAAAATGTGATATATATTACTGTCATGTTTCCTTATTTCATAATTAACACTTGTTTTAAAACATAAAATCACTATAATGGAACACAACTAAATGCTTCTTATTGCAGTAAACAATGAAAATTTATATGAATATTACCTTTGTTGTCCAACCTTAAGTTTACACATTCTGGTAATATTTGTGCCATGGAAAAGATGGGCTGTGATTGGCTGTAATATCCTCCCTTACCGATATAGTGAGAGACTTGGGAAAAATGCCGCCCCGCCGCCGCCGCCACTGCCGCCGCCGTCGTTTTTTTAATAATTTTTTGTTTTTAATAATATATATATATTTTTAAATATATATATATTTTTTTTGTTAATTATTTTTTTTTGTAATAACTAACTTTTTTTATTATTATTATTATTATTATTTTATTTTTTATTCATTATTTTTTTTTCGTCGTTGTCGTCGCCGCCGCCGTCCGCCACCGCCCTGCCGCCGCTGCTGCACCCGCCGCCGTCGTTTTTTAATAATTAGTTTTTTTTTATTTTTGGTTTAATAATAATATATATATATATTTTAATATATATATTTTTTTTATTATTATTTTTTTTTTTAATAATTAACTTATTATTATTTTTTTTTATTTATTATTATTATTATTATTTTTCGTCATTGTCGCCGCCGCCGCCCCGCCGCTGCCGCCGCCGCCTTGCAGCCGCCCTGCCGCCGCCGTCGTTTTTTAATATTTATTTTTTATTTTTATTTTCAATAATATATATATTTTTTTATATATATATTTTTTTTTTATTAATTATCCCTATCGTTAAAAATAATGACAGACTGCACAGCTACCACACCTACAGACCACCGACCTTACTGAGACTCATCTCCAACACCCTTCACACCCATACAGAATAGAGCCCTAAAGATAATCACAAGCTGCACACCATAAAACCAAAATCAAGGATCATCTTGAGATGAGAGGCACACAAACACTTTAGTCCATGAGCGGCACACAAACACTTTAGTCCATGAGCTGAGCCTGGAACTTGAGAGAGTACCAAAAAGGTGAATAAATATTATGTGCACTTTCAGCAAGGTGGATGTCTGAAGTGTTGCGAAATTTGTATTCGTGATGTATCGTAAATTTTTCACCGAAAATCGAGAATAAAGTAATAAAAACCGCAAGTCTTCAACTAAAGATCATATCAAGAGACTTCTAGTTGGTCTCATCTTATTCGTTTCTTAATTCTGCATCTTTTGGTGTATAATACATGCAACTTAGGACACAAATTTGCTTCTTAATATGAGAAAAGTGAAGGAAAAGTAGACCAATTTGTAGTATTTTCTTACGACTTTGTTTACAAACTTTCTTTTGTTTCTGCCCAATCCGTATCTGGACGACGAGAACACAGATTCTACGTATTTGGTCAGTTCTCGTCACTGAAACCAAGCGCTCCCAAGACGGTCTTGGTACCCCAATCCTCCGCTTGGACGACCAGATGACGTCTTAAGTCTATTATCCTTGGTTGAAGCCGACCTGGCAACACTGACGACATGTAAACAAACACAACACAACAACAATGGCCGACCAGCTGAGAGGAAGGAAGGAAGTATAACTGAATTAATAGCAAAAAAATGACCAAACTAAAGGCGGTAAGACACATTTTTTGCATTGAGTCGTTATAGTAGTTATTGAAGACTTATATATGTGTATAATTATATAGTTTGTATATAAAATAACGGGTTAAGTATGGAAATAATAGTGTCTGGTTTTAACTTGACAACAACGTCGGGTTTTTTTTTCGAGTTGATTCCACAGTGGTATTGGTTTGTAAGCTTCCCAACCAACCAACCATACTTGTAAGACTTCATGGTATTTTTACATTAAACCTGGGTTCAGTAAAACATTTATATTAGTATGTTTTACCACTAATTAGGACCATTCTAAGACTATTTTCTTCAATGGTGTTTCTCTCGGAAATGCCCCGTTTTCGAGATATGCCCCCGTTTTTATACCCCATACAAACTTGGGGGAAAGTCTGGGAATACGGAGTTTTGGGTGCAGGGAAAACACTATCAGTGTTGCAAATGTTGTAATATTCACGCCACTTGTGGCTGTATTGGCTATAAATGCCCTATTATATTTTGTTTTGGTAATAGGGGGTTCTCACCCAGCTGATCGGTGTGACGTCACGTATAAACAAAACTCCATGATGGTGGATGGTATAGGGTTGCCATTTGGTATTTTTCATTACCAAGTCAGGCCCAATATAGTAATGAAAAATCTGTTAGGTAATATATAATTTGATTTGGTATTGGATCTGAAAGGTGAATTGTCTGATGTCTTGTATATTAACTTACAGTACAACAAAACCTTCATATACAGTTGTACACAACATAGGATACAGCTGCTATTTTTAAGTGAAGATATTACTCCTATACCGGTATATTAAATGTGTTGATATATATATATGAGTGTAAGAAATGGAATATTTTTACAAGTTGCTACAACTCAATTTCGAAAATTTTACTGTTACCAGTGTTTATGTTTCATTATTACAAACAACTTTTCTATATACCATTTCTTCTGCAAATGGAGAATAACAAGGTCAGGTCACGAAGTATGGCCCCTTCTAGGTAGGTTAGGTAAGGTCTTTTTAATTCTGTAACATCTCGATGCTGTGGTTAAGGTTGAAGTATGCCGGTTAGGTCCCGGTAGTTTGCCACGGTTAGGTCCCGGTAGTTTGCCACGGTTGATGCAACTTGTAAAAATTTACCGGGTATTCTCTTTATTTGTGCTATCATAGTTCTGAAACCTACCAATCAAATCTCGTCTACGCATTCATAAATATTGATCTGATTAATTCAAATATTAACCCTCTCACACACGGTGACTCAATTAGAGTCATCCACGAATCGCGTCAAAATCCTTTAAAAATTCTCGAAAAATAGAGTTTCCTATATAACTGAGTCCAAATCGGGTGAGGCAACGGTCTGTATGGGGCCTATCAAATAAACTAATTGGCAACTCTGTACCGATTATAATTTGAATGAGAAGAAAAAAATGTTCAGTCTCCTCTCAGCAGTCACCCTCAGAGGTGTGGCACGCGGGATTTAATTAAATGGTCTTGCTACCCAAACCCACCAAGTACAGGGATCAATAAAAATCCTATCATATTGACCACAGAGTAAAGTGCTAGTGTTGTGATTTTTTTTTTTATATGTTTCCAGGTAGTGTTCAGAACTTTATAGAATAACGTAATTCCGTGTGTGTGTGTCGTGACATTATGTGAATAGGACTTTTTGCAAATCCTCTTTGATAATGATCATAATGGAGATGATAACGGACCAAGAGAAAGAAAGTGAAAGTGAAAATGGAAATGAAAGCAATAAAAATGTGACAGCCACGATTGTGTAGGTAACCCCCCCCCCCCCCCCCATACAGATATTGAATGTAAGTACAGAATATTCTTTCATATTATATAGGCCTATTAGTCTTATTTTCTTATTATATGTTGCATAACATTAGCCTCCAAAGTATATTATGTGTAACTAATGCTTAGCAAAACCAAATGTTGTGATGGATAAAGATAAAATATATAAATAGTTTGGGGTACCGTAAGGAGGGGTGAGTTCGGACGTTTTTTAAGGTTTTTCAAGTCTCCTACCCGTGTTTTTTGGCTTATACCAAATGTTATGTATCCTATAGATAGCTGGCCCAATGGGCTATCAATTCATTACACCTCCAAAATTTTTTAGATTCTTAACTAATGTGGAGACGTGTCTGAACGGGTGTCCGAACCCCCCCCTGGGGGCGGGGCACTTCGGACATATAGGGGGGGAGTTCGGACCGCCATTGATTTATGCTGTTAATGGATAATCTTTGACCCTACGTTCTTCCTGGACACATGTGGGGCGTATTCGGACACCTGGCAAGTTTTAAAAAAACGTAACATGCCATTTTGTACCACTTCCTTTGTACTGGCGAGTGAACTAAACCTAAGATATCACACTATCACCATATTATTCAAGGAAAGAAAGACTCTTGGGATACAGATTAATACAGTAAAGAACAAAAACAAATTAAAGCTTGTAACAATGAAAGACAGAAAAAAATTACCCCTTCAGGGTACTTTGTGTGGCAAGATATGAGCACCATTTTGTAACTCTACCCGGTACTTTGAGCACAGTTTTACAATGTACTTGAGCATTTTGTAACTCTACTTTGAGCACAGTTGTACAATATACTTAAGGCACTTTAACTAAAAAATAAACATGATTATCACATAGAATACCGGTAATGACAACAGAACTCTACCTTGAGTGTAGAAAGAAAAATTAGGCCTACTTAGGCCAGCAATTTACATCAACATCAAAGATCATTTTCTCCCTTTTACCTAACTTTGGTTCACTAGAGTACATGACTATGTCATCTACCTCAATCTCACAACTTTCGTCACCTGGAACACTGGAGTTGACGAATACATTGGGTGTTCCTGGAACATGTTTTAGGAATCTGACTTTAAGGGTCGGTATGACTTCAATTACTACAGCCATATAATAACGCTTTTTCTTTTTTAGTTCATTACAGATCTGAACTATCACCCAGTCGTGTAGCTTAGGATTTCGTTCTGACACTTCATTACCTGTGGTTTCTCCTGAGGCTTTTTCTGTGCTTTCTTTCAGAGTTTCACATGCGTTTTGTCTTCGCAGCTTCACTCCACGTGATTCATCCTCGCTTTCACTTTCATCTGCTAGCACTTCAGTTTCTGCTTCTTCAGTAGAACTCCCTTCAGTTGTTGTTGCCCTGGTTAAATCTCTCTCCTCCATCACTTGTATAATCCCTTGTGTAATCCCTCCTTGGATTTTGGGGATGACTCGTCTTACAGGCTGTCTCTCAGGGGACATCTTTCTCTTCTTACTGCTTGGTCCATCCTCCTTTGATGTTGAAGGTTGATTATCACTGACTGGTTTTACAGGCTGTCTCTTAGGGGCCAACTTTTTCTTGTTTTCAGGAGGGACATTATTAAGTGTGTTTTCTAAATTATTAAAGAATGACCTGATGATTGTTGGAGTAACTTTTGCTCTTGCCACTTTAATGTTCTGAGACAAACGGTGAGAAAGTTCGTTTCTGTGCCGTTTCAAGAAACTCTTAGCCCAGTCACATCCAGGGAGATTATTCTTGAATCTTTTTACCTCCACACCACGTCTGTCAAGATACTGTTTAATGAGTAAACGCAGCTCAAAACTATCTAATGGGAATCCCCACTGGGAAAGAGTCAACAGATTCTCCACTACTGTATCTTCCTCTTCACTACTTAGCACAGTTTGTCCACCAGAGGGTTTTATATGTTTCCTTGTAACTGCATCATGAAGAGTGCTTTTGGAGAAGCCATATTGCTTTGCTGCCTGTCTTACACTCAATTCACCATTTCGTATAGCATCACATGCCTTTTGAAAGTTGGACTCAGCCTTGTCAATACGATAACCACCTCGACCCTCACTGCTAGCTCCTACTGCAAGTTTCTTATACGATCGTGGCATTTTAGTTGTTCAGTGGGGAGATGAGTCTTCTTAAAACTTATGAACTACCATACCAGTACCACTTGGTACACCTGTAAAGACAAATATGATTCACGTAAGTCTCAATTCTGGCCAATATAACAACATTTTAATGGATTTTACTCGTGTCCGAACTCACCCCACATTACACCATAAATAGTGAAGATGTCTTTAAAAACCCATTGGAGCATAATGAGATACAGGTAGGACCAGTTTCAACATCTCTATTTTCCTTCTACTAAATATTAAGAGAAATGACACCTGTTATTGACTTATTGGTGCTCTGGTTTGTGTTTCCCAGGAGAAGTTTGACACCAGTCAGATTTTTTATCAAATTTATAATTGGGAGAATTATTTTTTTTATCCTACTTAGGCATTACACAAGTAAACGTTATCCCTATTGCAGCAAGAGGGAACCAAAAGGAAAAGAACCACCAAAACCAATTTCTGATTGATTGCTTCTTTGAAGAAGAATACTCGACTAAAACATTTTTTCGAGAAAATGTCCGAACTCACCCTGCGTCCGAACTCACCCCTCCTTACGGTAGTCATTATTCTTGTGACTGACTGTACATCCCACAGTGTTACTTGCTACTCGTGCCGCCACCACCGAGTAGGTCAGAATTTTTCTCTTTTCGCTTGGAAATGCTTGGTGATATACAAATTCTGATGGCAGTGTTAGAAAGATAATAAAATTCTGCGTATATTGATGTGTATAACAAAAAAAGTTGTCTGGGAAAACCTTGAGGTAGGAGAGTGTGAACACAAAGTACAACAATTTATTCTTTATACTATTCTTTATTCCAATTGATGAACGCTCACTATTATGGCATATTTCTATGATTTTTTGTCTTTGATGTTGTAGCACAATATTTTACTAAGCCAATGACATATAATTTAAGTAGAGAAGTTTAATTTTGTTGCTGAAATTGACATAATACAATATAGTTTTGGTCTCGTTCCGGTGCACTCAATCTGGCTTTCACACACACGGGGCTAAAAGTTTGTCGTCGTGGAATAGATATTGGAAATATTTTGTGGTGCGTGAGAGGGTCAAGTTAGTTATATTGATAGTTTATTGTAGTGTGTTAAACAAGGGGTGAGGGAATGAATATATGGACAGTTAGTGGAATGAGTTGGTATACACAAGGAGGCTTCATTTGACAAGGTAAGTGTATACATTAAGTTGTATGTTGTATAATAAAGATTATACAAGGTGGTCTGACAATACAATACAGTACCCGGAAAGAGTAAAAATAAAATGTTTCTGTGTCATCTTGACTGTTTTAACTAGCCCAAGTATCAGGTACCTTTTATTCTGTAATAGTTTATCACCATATAGTTAGTGACATGTATGTATAGTTTAAAACAACATTTTCACAGAGTCTCTTTGAATATCATTGTGATCAGATGTACAGTTGGCCACACATGAAGCTGGTATGCCTTGCTACTTGTAAGATACCTACAACAAGAATGAAAGTGAGCTAAAGTTATAGTTTGTTGACAAGCAGACAGTAATAATATTTTACTGTCTTGCCTGTCAACAAATTACATCTTTTCTCACTTTCCTTTCTTTTGTAGCTACACCTTACAAGTAACATACCATACCAACTTGATGTGTGGGCAACTGTACTAGCGCCTGCCATTAAGCTTCCGGACGTATTGATGTTATACAGGTGAATTTTCAGCCGATAGACATGGAGACTATAGAGAACAAGATGAAGGGAGAGCAGGTACATCAGCGAGGAGGAACTCATCACAGATTTGAAGCCTATGTACCACAACTGCCAATGCTACAATGAGGAGAGTTCAGTTGTTGTTGAAGTTGGTCAAGGTGTCTGGCTGAACAGCCCTGAGTTCCTGAGGAAGGCCATGACCTCAACGGAAAGGGATGGAGAGTTCAGTTATCTACACACATCCTACCACGCTTGAAAGAGTAAGTGACATTTTTGTAGAGCTTTTAGCTTACTCAGTTACCATTTTGAATCTTAGGGCATTTAAAGGTTAAGGGGAGGGTATAGTTTTGACATTTTTGGAGATTATGATTCCTCCAAACTATTCCAGGCAACAGGATACCATTATTTTTCTTCATCTGGGTCTGTTTCCTGGCATACTTTGGAGGAATCAAGACACTCCAATGTACCAAAAGTATACTCTCCCTTTAAGCTCAGAACTCTTCACATAACCATCATTTCAGATCAACAGACATATTTGTCTTATACATGAATATAGCTCCTCCCAGGTCTCTCTTTTTTTCATACCAGTACCTGCCTGTTTGTTGTTAGTTTATCCTTATCTTTGTGTATGGAAGTGAAGTTGTGGGAGCTGGTGTGAGAGGCAGACCACCAGTTAGATGGCAGAACAGAGTGGAAGTAAGGATGGAGTGTTGGAACAGGGAATGATGGAGACACTTCTGCCATGGCCACCCTCATGGGGGGAGTTCCCAAAGGGAGTGAGGCATCAGAGCTATAGATAGATAGATAGATAGATCAAAGGTTAGCCACAGTCAGATCAAGGTTTGGTTTATCATGTGAAAAAGAAACCATTACCTTCACCTTATTACAGAATTCAGAGTAGTACAGTATATACAGTACAATAAAGTGATAGTTTTGTAATACAGTACCGGTATTATAAACACAAATGGAATAAAAAATTAACTTTAATTCCATCAATGTATATAACTTTGTTTACACTTTGCCTACACCTAATACTCAATTCCTTCTAAAATTAATGATGTCACAATTTTTTTTTTTTTTTTTTTTTTTATATTAACAAAGATGAGGACAAAGGCCACAGGCCCGCTTACCGTCCTCATCTACATAGTACAGTGAGAGAGTGGTCCAAAATCATGTCCAATTTCGTTCGAGATGCCCTGACACATTGCGTTTGAAGGTACATAAGTCGTAGTAAGGTGGAAAGATGGATGAAGGTAGAGTGTTCCAGAGTTGACCAGTTGTGTATATGAAAGACTGAGAGTACCGGTTAACTCTTGCATGAGGGAGTTGGACAGAAAAGGGGTGAGAACGAGAGGCTTGACGAGTGTTGCATGTTCTCCTGAGGGGAGGAAGCATACATTGAGAGAGTTCAGAAGAGCAATGTCCAGTGTAATAGCGATAGAAGAGAGAAAGTGATGCAACACTGCGGCGAAGAGAGAGAGGTTGTAGTGAATCAGTAAGAGGAGGAGAGTTGATGAGACGAAAGGCCTTTGATTCCACCTTGTCCAGTAGTGTTGTGAAGGTTGATCCCCCCCACACATGACACCCATACTCCATACAGGGGCGGATGAGACCCCTGTACAGAGACAGTAACTGTGCGGGGGTGAAGTATTCACGGAATCTGCGCAGCACACCTAACTTCTTTGAGGCGATTTTAGTAAGAGAGGTAATGTGATCTCTCCAGGAGAGATTATGAGAGAAAGAGACTCCAAGAATATTAAGAGAAGAGGAAAGGTCAAGTTGTGTATCGTTAAAGGAGAGGGGATAGACATCAGGAAGATTAGTACGAGTTGAAAGATGAAGGAATTGTGTTTTTGAGGCATTGAAAACAACAAGGTTCTCTCTGCCCCAGTTAGAGATGAGGGAAAGATCAGAAGTCAGGCGTGCTACTGCATCATCACGTGATGTGGAGAGGAGCTGCTGGGATGGACGGTTGTCAAAATGAGTGGAGTAGTGTAGGGTGGAATCATCAGCATAGGAGTGGATAGGGGAAGAGGTACAGTTAAGAAGGTCATTAATGAACAAAAGAAAGAGGGTGGGTGATAGAACAGAACCCTGAGGAACACCACTATTGATAATCTTGGAAGAAGAACAGTGACCGTCTACAACAGCAGCTATAGAACGGCCAGAAAGGAAATCAGAGATAAAGGTGCAGAGAGAGGGATAAAAACCGAATGAGGGCAGTTTGGAGATTAAAGCTTTGTGCCAGACTCTATCAAAAGCTTTGGATATGTCGAGGGCAACAGTAAAAGTTTCACCAAAGTTCCGAAAGGAGGATGACCATGAATCAGAGAGGAGGGATAGAAGATCGCCAGTAGATCGTCCCTGACGGAAACCATACTGGCGATCTGAAAGAAGGTCATGACAAATAAGGTGCTTAGGAATTTTGAGGTTAAGAATAGATTCGAAGACTTTAGATAGACATGAGGTCAGAGCAATAGGGCGATAGTTGGAGGGTTGGGAACGGTCTCCTTTTTTCGGAACAGGTTGGATCAGAGCAAACTTCCAGCAAGAAGGAAAAGTGTTAAATGATAGACATAGACGGAACAGTTTGCCTAGGCAGGGTGTCAGCACGGAAGCACAGTTCTTGAGAACAACAGGAGGAATCCCATCAGGTCCGTACGCCTTCCGAGTGTTAAGGCCAGAGAGGGCAGAAAATACTTCCTTTGAAGAGATTCTGATGGCAGGCATAAGTAAGTCAGAGGGGGGTGGAGTTGGAGGAACAGAGCCGGAATCGTCCAGTGTAGAGTTAGAGGCAAAGGTTTGAGAGAAGAGTTCAGCTTTATCAGTTGAAGAGATGGCAACATTTCCATCAGGAAGGATGAGGGGAAGGAAAGAGGAAGAAGTAAAGTTACTGGAGAGATTTTTGGCTAGATACCAGAAAGAACGAGAGGTGGAGAAGTTGGACAGGTCATTGCACTTGGCACGGATGAAGGATTTTTTGGTTAGTCGGAGAACAGATTTGGCGCGATTCCGGGCAGAGATATACAGAGCACGAGATTCATCAGTTTGAAGGCGTCGGTGCCGTCTGAAAGCTACCTCCTTGTTGTGGACAGCAGTAGAACAAGCGTGATTAAACCAAGATTTTCGTGAATTAGTAAGAGGGAAAGAATATGGAATGTATGCCTCCATGCCCGAGATGATCACCTCCGAGATGCGTGCAGCACTCTCTGAGGGACCCCGGCCACGAAAGCAAAAATACTGCCTCAGATCATCCCAGCCAGCAGCGCTGTAGTGCCACAGACGACGCTTGCTGGGAGGGTCCAAAGGTCTTACAGGAGCGATAGGACAGGATACTGAAATAAGATTGTGATCGGAGGAGCCCAAAGGAGAGAAAAGTTCAACAGAATAAGTAGAAGGATGAGAGGTTAGGAATAAGTCAAGGATATTGGGCTGATCTCCAAGGCGGTCTGGAATACGGGTAGGGTACTGAATTAACTGCTCTAGGTCGTTGAGGATAGAAAAAGTAAAGGCTTGTTCACCAGGTGGATCAGTGAAGGGAGATGAAAGCCAAAGGCGGTGGTGAACGTTGAAATCTCCTAAAATGGAGATTTCTGAGAAAGGAGAATTAGGCTATGGTGTTTGGTTTCCCCACTTTTTTTTTTTAACAGTCAATTGAGATAATAATATACTGTAGAGTAACTATTTTACTATTGCCTTTTATCAATTGACTTTGCAATCCAGCAAGATGCACCTTACAAAATTTGCTGACCATTTCACACCAAAGTCTCTCATTGTTATTGTCTTAATGTTGTTTTGGAATTGCAAATACAAATGTAGCTAAAAAAAAATAATGGCATATAATGTGATTTCATTATAGAACTTGTATCGGTGTTGTGATGAGGCCTACTAAGAAATGGACTCAACCCCTGGTAGTTGAATAATACATCCAGCAAACTATTGGACTAGATGACAACACTATTGATACAGAGCCAGGATGAAGGTGTATGGAAATATGAACATCTCAGGTGAGTTTTATCTTACTGTAAGGATGAGGGTTGTCATTATAATTCATCTGAGTGAACTTCATATTCCCCCTGGGTGTAAGGGGATCCTTCACATTTGATGAGGGGAAGAATAGGCCTCACATATATCCAGTGTGTGTTGTAAAAGGTGACTACAATGGTAGGCCGGTTGGGCTTGCAACCCTCCCTCGTAAAAAAATATGACTGCAACAGAAAACAATAACTTGCCTCGGATGCGGACTGACCCAATGTGGACGACAACAGACTTCCAATTGGCTACATAGAATGTGATAGTTGTGAATGATGATGAATGATGATAGTTGTGAATGAATGAATATGATGATAATAGAGTTCATTGATGTGAAAATGTTACTTTTAAGGATGTTTCCTCTAAGGTGTATTGTTCTTCCTCTCTTATAGCTCAGGACCCAAATAATAGGAGAAAAATTAAACACTTGCAAGATTTAAACAATTACATTAAACAATTCAATTAAATAACAACTAATATTACTTCTGCCCAGACCTAATAAGATTAACAGTAAATTAACAACACAACAAAGAATTATCTGGCAGATTCATAAAATATACAAACATTAAGAAATAAAATTAAACAAGAAAATAATTAAATTAAAATAAGGTTATAATCACGATAACTGTTCCCATAATAAGATGTAGGAAGATGGTAGCTTGTAGTCCGTCAACACACAGGGAGAGAATATAATCCTGGGAGACCGACACTGGGAAGGAGTTGCTTAACATCATCATCATCATTTTTGTTTAACGTGGGTATTTTCCCATTTAGGATGGGGTTGGACGGGCGATGACAGTTCTCCACATCTGTCTATCTTGTACCATATGTTCTTCTATTCCCATTAAATTCATATCTTCCATTACACACCCTCTCCACTTTTTCTTGGGCCTTCCCACCGGTCGCCGGCCCTCGACTCTCACCTCCTCCACCTCACTCAACACACACACCTCCACTCTTCTCACATGTTCAAACCATCTCAGTCTTCTCTGCCTCAACCTAACTCTCACCTCCTCCACCTCACTCAACACACACACACCCTCTGCTCTTCTCACATGTCCAAACCATCTCAGTCTTCTCTGCCTCAACCTAACAGAAAGGTCTTCAACCCCACACACACATCTCTGCCACTTCACTGCTAGACCTCCCATCTTGCCACTTTATTCCTGCCATGTATCTCAGCATTCTACGGTCACAGCTGCGTATAACCTCCATCAGTCTGTTTGTCAATGCCCATGTTTCTGTTCCATACATAAGAGCAGGTCTCACACAGGCTTTGTATGTCCTTCCTCTGGTCTTCAGCCCTATGCTGTGGTTCACCAATAAACTGGCCATTTCTCACCATCTTCCCCATGCAGTTGCTACTCTCGCTCTTACTGCTCTTTCCACTCCTAGCTGCTTCACAGTCCAACACATCTCCCAAGTAGCAGAACTGTTACACTTCCTCTAACACACCTCCATTTACCAACAACCCGGCATCCTCTTCATCACCATCACTATCACTGCACTTCCTCAAACACGCCTCCATTTACCAACAACCCGGCATCCTCTTCATCACCATCACTATCACTGCACTTCCTCAAACACGCCTCCATTTACCATCAACCCGGCATCCTCTTCATCACCATCACTATCACTGCACTTCCTCAAACACACCTCCATTTACCATCAACACGGCATCCTCTTCATCACCATCACTATCACTGCACTTCCTCAAACACACCTCCATTTACCATCAACACGGCATCCTCTTCATCACCATCACTATCACTACCCATCCCCTCCCTCACCATCCTCTTCATCACCATCACTATCACTACTCATCCCCTCCCTCACCATCATCATCACCACCCATCCTCTTCATCACCATCACCATCACTACCCATCCCCTCCCTCACACATCTATAGTCAAACTCACAGGTTAAGGCCGGTCTGGCTGGGTCACTAATCCGCTAGGAATTTCCGCTGTGTTGCCACTTCTTTTGTTGACAACTAAGAGGAGGCCTATAAATAGCTTGACATGTCAAACGCACCACGCACCATACCATATCCCACCTCACCCCTCACTCCACGTGAGGGTACAACTGGCAATGCAGCATATACTGTGTTGCCAAATTTGATGAAAAATAAACTCAGTAATTGATTTTCCAGCAAAAACATTGTCACGTATAAATGTAAATTACTTTATTATATAACTGAGTATGTTTAACCTATTCATTTAACACTTAGTAACAGGAGAAAGAGAGAGAGATTTGTAGGCCTCTTCGTGGTCAGCAACAGACGTGGCAGCACACCGGAAATTCCTAATTGCCTGGTGACCCAGCCAGACCGGCCTTAACCTGTGAGTTTGACTATAGGACATACAAAGTTCCGTACACCTCGGAGAATTTTCCAACCCGAGCATCGTTGGTGACACCCTTTATTACACTCAGTACACAGCACTGAGTTTGTTCCCACTCCTCTTCCACAACATCCACATGGCCATCTTCCTCACTGAATTCATTTTTGAGCCTTGTTTCCAGTCACCATCATTTTTGTCTTTTCCATGTTTATTTTCAGCCCCCTCTGTTCCATCGTTTCCTTCCACCTGTTAAACATATTTGTTACTTCTTCCTTTGATTCTGCTGTCAAGACCAGATCATCGGCATAGAGCAGTTCCCACGGACCATTTCCTCTTGCCAATTTAGTAGCCTCCTCCATTACTGTGATGAAGAGTAGTGGACTAAGAGCTGATCCCTGGTGTACTCCCACTCCAATGTCAAACTCCTCTCATGTTCCTGCCTTTGTTTTCACCCTTGACCTTGATTCCACATACAGAGACATGACTGCAGTCACAAGCCTTTCTGGCACTTTTTAACACTGATCATATTGGCTTTTGTTTAGCCAGACATTACCTCGGTTCCACTATTATAATCAGACTGGTAACTCCCAAGGAACACTCTCTCCCTCTGTTGGTTATAGACCGAATTAATGTTAATGTTTGGAATCACTCGAGGTGGAACAACAGAATGGGGTCGAGACCATCAGTCTGTAACACAAAGAGAGAGAGGTTTTGGGAGTGATAGCAAATACTGTACAAGGTTGGATGTATGTAGAATGACAGAGACCAAATGGAAGGGAACATGTGTGAAAGAGTGGGAATATGGAATGGTGGTGTGCACTGGAGTGAATGAGAATGAGAGAGCAAAGGAAGGTGTGTGTCTGTATATAAGTAATAAATAGAAGGAGTATGTAAGAGAGTATGGATCTGTGGGGTCGAGGATTGTGTGGGTGAGAATGAAGGTGGGAATACAGACTTGGGTGATCGTATGTGTGTATGTACCAACGGAAGATAGAAGAGATAGAGTGAAAGAGGAATTTTGGATGAGTGTTGAGGCGTGCCTGGATAGTTTTAAGAAGAGTGAAAGAGTGTTGTTAATTGGAGATATGAATGGGAAGGTGGGGGATAGAAAATTAGATGGAGTGGTAGGTGGGTGAGGTGTACAATCAGAGGTGAATAGGAAGGGCAGTGCACTTGTTGATCTATGTGTGGGAAGGAGGCTGATGATTCTCAACACCTTCTTTCAGCACAGCTAGGAGAATACACACGTGCACATGGAGAGTGGAAAAGAGAACAGATGATGAGATAGTAGAACGGAAGGCATTGATTGACTATGTTTGTGTGGATGAACGGTTGAGGAAATTGGTGATGGATGGGAGAGGAAATTGGTGATGGATGGGAGAGCATATTGGGGGATTAGGGGAGGGGTGTCTGACCACTATGTTGTAGTGGCCAAGGGGAGTGGGTAAAGAGAGTAAGAGTAGGGAGAGAGGGAGGAGGACTGATGAGGAGGGTGGTAAGGTTGTAGGAGGAGGAATATAGGGAGGAGTTTAGGAGAACAGTTGAGAGAAGACTAGGAAGGTTTGACTTGGAACAGGAGGAGGAAGGGGAAGAGGTAAGTAGAGTGTTTAAAATTATTAAACCTTTAAGTATAATAATGTAGTCAGTAGTGTACGATACTTTGTTACAAAGAGAGAGGGAGTATGTGTGTGTGAGACTGAGAGAGAAAGAGAATGTATGTGAGAGAGATAGAGACAGAAAGAGAATGTATGTGAGAGAGATAGAGACAGAATGTATGTGAGAGAGATAGAGACAGAGTGTATGTAAGAGAGATAGAGACAGAGTGTATGTAAGAGAGATAGAGACAGAGTGTATGTAAGAGAGATAGAGACAGAGTGTATGTAAGAGAGATAGACACAGAGTGTATGTAAGAGAGATAGAGACAGAGTGTATGTGAGAGAGATAGAGACAGAGTGTATGTAAGAGAGATAGAGACAGAGTGTATGTAAGAGAGATAGAGACAGAGTGTATGTAAGAGAGATAGAGACAGAGTGTATGTAAGAGAGATAGAGACAGAGTGTATGTAAGAGAGATAGAGACAGAGTGTATGTAAGAGAGATAGAGACAGAGTGTATGTAAGAGATATAGAGACAGTGTATGTGAGAGATAAATAGAGAGTGTACAATAATTTCTTTAGTAGTGTACAATAGTTTGTGGAGGTGAGCAGCAGTACAAGTTTGTAACACTGCCTGTCTCCACTCCACCGTTACCAATGCTGTCATTCTTAAGGTAATTACCCCAGAGTAACGTAATTTGGGACCATTTAATGTAAAGTTTTGATAATCTAAGGTAATTTCCATAACATCCTACCGTTATTTCATGGGTTCTTCGTAAAATAAAAATGCATTGCTGTAAAAAAAGCTATTATAATTTCATAATAAAAATATGGTGTGTTAAGTGTTAATTAAAAATATGTTGAAATGATCACCTTATAGCTCAGGATCTAAGGAAATTTGGGGCTCCATCTAAGTTATTTTCAACTCACTTTTTAAGGTAAATACTTCATGAGAACTTGAGCTGGTAACACTGATGATAGAACAACAAACACCTGAGCTGGTAACACTGACGAGAGATAAACAATAAAACAAAGCAGATGTGATTGCTTCCAGACTTAACTCCAAAATTTATCACGGGTAAATATTAACTTTATTTAACTAATTATTTATTCCCTGACTATTCCAAAGTGTTGATAAGTAAATAAAGGACCCCCGTGATATAAATAAATGACGATAAATAGATAAATAAGGCGATAATTGATGAAATAAAGACGATTAATAGGACCGTTCGCATGAAGCGTGGATCTAGCGATTGACACCACATACTTCCAGATTTTTATTTTTTTATTTTTGTATTGGGTACATGGACAAAATTGCATATAGACCCTTCTTCGTTAAAATAACGTATTTACTATGATTTTAATATTCCAGTAAACATTTTAAAGACGTTAAAGTGCATATTAATGAGCTAGTAATATAGTTTGAGGAGTTTTATTGTGCTGTACTATTTTTGGTGTGTGTGCCTCAATGGATAAACATTCATCGGTTTTATATATACATGTGAATATTTCTTGATTTTTAATGTAGTATAAATGTTCCAAGTGACCACCAACAAAGGTAATAACAGAAAAATAAATTATTTCAGCAGATACTCGCTGCCTACAGTACGACATGCTTAACAGTCAAAACAATAACAAACACAGCAACCAAGTGATTTATGATGTGTTCTCGTAGTAGTATCGGCTTGGTGGTGGTAACTGTTTCTACTGGGAATGATTTTCCCTCGTATGATTTATTACAATCGACAAAGAAGGCTTCAATACAAGATGAAGATGAAGATACAAGACTCAATCTGATGTTTGTTGATATTCGTTCATACGCTAGCCAGCCTCGAGAGCAGCAGACAGTACGGGGTACTACGTGACTATAGCTTTTTCAGCCATTAAACTCGCAATAAACCAACACTAAATTATTCTGTTTCATTACAATGTCGATAAACTGGATCATTTGACTTCATAGTGATATCAATGGAACTGCTAAGGTGTGTGTTCGTATAAATATTAATACTAATATAGTTTTTATATCATAATTATCGTTTGTTACCCTATATAAAATACATACATTTCTCGCGATGGTTATGGTGGTTGGAATATTTTTATACAAGCACATATACACAAACTACCTCTTGACAAAAATATTTTATACTAATATCAATGAATATTTGCCTTAAAAATAGTTAAATATCTCCATATATATGAATTGAAACCTCTCTTCACCGAGTCAGTGTTCTATACGCTCGTACTCCCGCTGACAAAAAATGCTTTATTTTCATATTAATCACTTTGCTATTGACTCATGAGAGCATTTATTTATAAAAATAGTTAATATTATACTTCAATACCTATGTAAAATCAATAAATCTTCAACCTGGGCCTTATACAACCAACATCAAAGCACAACATAAAAAACATCACAAATTATTATGTGAGCTCATAGATAGGTACTCTTATGTTCTTAAGTGAATCAAAATAATGTTAGTATAATATCATGACAGGGGGCCTGTGGTGAGCTAATTTGCATTGTCCTTTTTATAAAAAAGGAAATGTACAAATCTGGTGGTATGTGGCAGCTTTTTTCTTCATGTGAACGGTCCTATTGTGAACTAGTTAATGGAAAAATGTATCATGGGATAGTAAATATTAACTTTATTTACATAATTATTTAACTAATTATTTATTCCAAAGTGTTGATAAGTTAATAAATGATCCCTGTAAATATAAAAAAAAATAGATGGTGATAAATAAGACGGAAAAGTCCTCATCTGTCCCTCAGAATGTTATAAATATTTTATTAATGAATTTATTCATTTAGTAGAGTTACAATTATAGTAAATTTACATAATTATTTCATTCACTATATTGTACATTTTAATACCATTACCCACTTATTTAGAACATTCTAAGACTAATATCGGTAAATTTTTACAAGTTGCCACAACAGGATTTCACTGGAAAAAAATATATTTCCTAGAAGGATTTAGTGTGACTACCGGGACCTAACCTGGGCAGACTACCGGGACCTAACCAGGGCAGACTACAGGGACCTAACCTGGGCAGACTACCGGGACCTAACCAGGGCAGACTACCGGGACCTAACCTGGGCAGACTACCTGGACCTAACCTGGGCAGACTACCGGGACCTAACCTGGGCAGACTACCTGGACCTAACCTGGGCAGACTACCTGGACCTAACCTGGGCAGACTACAGGGACCTAACCTGGGCAGACTACCGGGACCTAACCAGGGCAGACTACCGGGACCTAACCTGGGCAGACTACCGGGACCTAACCTGGGCAGACTACCGGGACCTAACCTGGGCAGACTACCTGGACCTAACCTGGGCAGACTACCGGGACCTAACCTGGGCAGACTACAGGGACCTAACCTGGGCAGACTACCGGGACCTAACCTGGGCAGACTACAGGGACCTAACCTGGGCAGACTACAGGGACCTAACCTGGGCAGACTACAGGGACCTAACCTGGGCAGACTACCGGGACCTAACCTGGGCAGACGCAGACTACCGGGACCTAACCAGGGCAGACTACCGGGACCTAACCTGGGCAGACTACCGGGACCTAACCTGGGCTGACTAACCAGTATAAACTACCGGGACCTAACCAGTGTAAACTACTGGGACCTAACCAGTGTAAACTCTCTTAACCCATGAGAGCATGATACCACTTGTATGTTATGGATTTCTTTATAACTTTCATATTTTATATATTTTGCACTAAAATTGATGTACCTTAAATATTTTTGTATTATATCTACTGGAAATAGGAAATTTTCAGTGTTCCTTTGAAGGAAGACCATGGAGCCATTTGCAACCCTCTTCTGTCCACTCATTTACTTATTACTTTAATTTGCTTATAGGGTGTCCTAAGGAAGCACATGAAAGTTAAGGAAAGGTAAACAATGTTTTATTTGCATTCTGTGTTTTAATACCTTTTAATTTTCTGTATTCTTTCATGAAAGATGAACATAAAACAAAATTGATATATGGTATTTCATTGTGGCATGTGTACTCACTTTTTGTGATATAGTGACCAACATGGAACATGCAGTACAACATCACATTTTGTACACATAGGCTTTGCATTTTTTTTGCCTCCACCACACCTCCGCTGTTTATTACCAGGCACAATGTCATGTCCAATTCCATCAAAACGTACAAGATTTGGCAACTTCATTGAAACACTTTTTCTTGGCCTTTCACATGGCTTCAAAAGAATGTTTACAACTTTCCTCGTAAAGTCAAGCTCAGTTATTTTATTCATTTTTCTAAATAGAAGCCAGCTATTTACAACAGAAGCATGTAGAATAAATCTGAAAAGAGGATAGTACCACACTCGCTTGCGAAATGATACCCTGTATTTATTTACCGTGAAACTGGTCAAACCAATCCACTCCTCCCATTCCCTTATTGTACTCTTGAATAATTACAGGTTGGGGAATGGTAACAATTTCTTTCTTTTGTTTGGACCATCGTTTGCACTTGCTGACTGTTATTGATTCATTACCCGTCTTATTTGTTGCAACCTTTACATTGCTGTTATCATTCCAGTGGCATATTGTTAGTGTTTCTTCTGCATTTCTAAATATCTCTGCAAAACCTCTCTCCTTTTTTATCTCAGACAGAGGGACATTTTTAACTTTATCTTTTCTTATTGTTCCTGTCAGGTTTACATTTTCTTTTCGGAATGACTCAAGTAGGGGGAGGGTAGTAAAAAAATGATCTATATAACCATTACTCCCTGTGGGAACAGTTCCTTTGGCCAACATCTGATTCCCCTATTGTCAAACCAACTACATGACCAGAATCTCTACCCTCATATAATTTGAAAGATATCAAAAGTCCTTCAACAGTGCAAAGGCATCAAAACTTATAGCCGAACCGTACAGGCTTTTCTCGGATGAATTATTTCAAGCCATGGCGACCATAATATGGTTCCATAGCTTCATCAACTGCCCAGGTGGAGGGAAGGGGTTGAGCTAACTCCTTGAACATCTTGTTGAAATGGTCAAATAATGGCCGAACCTTGTAAATTCTGTCATGTTCTGGTTTCTTGGTATTATCAACTACATACAGGCTCCTAACAATGTCTTCAAATCTGTTGGTTGACATTCCACATTGTACCACTGAATTATTTCTTGTATCTGCTTGCCTTGACCAAAACAGCCACCTGTTTGGAACTTTATTGTACCCTGACAGAAGAAATATACCTAAAACCTGGTACAATTCATTTACAGTGACAAAGAGTTCTTTACCAAATTTCTGCTGGTGATACCTGTTGGTTTGTTCTCTCATAAGTTCCATAACTTCATCCTTCCACATGTATTGGAAGATGTCAATAGGTGTTAACCCTTCATCTGCCCACTTATGCAAAATGAATGGTCGATGATCGTCTACCGATGACTGTTTTCCATTGCTTGACTGCTCTAGCACACATTTTTTCCATTCATGTGTTTTCTTGAGACGTTTCTTTGGTGTTTTCTTTTATTTCTTGACTGTGATGTGGCTTCTGATAACTCTTCTTGAGGCTGTAAACCTACAGGTGATGACATTGACAAACATGGCTCTAGACGTGAATTCCTGTTTGAGAGTTGTATGTGAGGTGGGTATGGTCCTAGTAGTAGCATGATATTTTCATCCCCATCAACAACAACATCTTCACTGGGATCCTCCCCATCAGACTTAGTACCATCATCAGGAGGCTCCAGTACAATATCAATAGCTGTGGCATCTTCATCATCAGATATACTGTACAGGAATGCAACTACTTCCTCCACATTCATAAAAGCCCTGCAAGAACAGGAAAATTGTAAATACATTGCCATAGGCCTAGAAATTACTCATACTAAATAAACATGGGTGTTCTTATGGTCTAAAAGTTTTTGCATAATTTGACATCGATATTTTGGATTGGACATTTCAAATATACAGTACAATATGTTCTAAATATTCCCCCAAATCATAACAGCTCTGTACATATGGTTTAGATTATTTATTTAGATATTTGTAATCATATTACAAAGCAGTCAGTATACCACAGGTGCCTATGTAATGGTGTACAAAAAGAAAAATATGTTTACCATTGGGAACACACACTACCTGTGGCTCCACAGTGTTCCTCTAAAGGAAAACACACATTTCACCAGCTCTGATACTCAATTCACACACTCTTATACTCTCAGGCTCTTCTTCTTTTCTTCTACCCTTGTTCTATGTCCTCTTGTTTAGAAACAAAAGTATGAAAAGCTCTTGTGGCAAAAGTGAAAATCTACGTTTTCTGTAACATATTAATGAAAGAAAATGAACATTTTGATAGGTAGCTTATGTATACATGGTGGTTAAAGAGGGAGCATATTTTGTTCCTTTAAAGCAGGGGTTCTCAAACTTTTTAACTCGTCGACCCCCCAATGAAGTTGCACATCTTTTGTTGACCCACCTAGCAGCCTAGCTTTTAATAATTCATGGAAAAAAACACCGATGCCAAAATCAGTAGTAGTAGTAGTTGCCATGTAGGAATGCATCCTGTACGGCCCCTGGTACTGTACGGACAGTAGAGCTGTGAGAGACGATGAGGGGGAGAGGTTGGTTGAAGGTAGTGTTGTCAGCGCTGCTGAAATTTCTGAAGATTTACTGAAATTTTTTGGCCTATTTGTCTGAACTGTGAATTCAAGAGTGGGTGAGGAGCGAGCATAGCGAGCAGCGCCGCAGGCAAAAGCACCCACGGCGCAGCCGGGATGGGCGAAGCCCAGTGCTTGTGTATCTTTAAAAATACAACCATTCCCAACTCCCAAAAAATCTTAAAAAATACAACCATCCCCAACTCCCAAAAATTCCAAAAAATCTCATGGTTCATTCCATGATAAATTGTGACACTTCAACACATCTGGATAGGTATTATCATCTTCACTACCCGGTGTGACATGATAAGTGTTAACATCCTCACTATTAAGTGGAAGAGACATTGCCCTTTATATTTAGCAGAGATAAGTATTAACATCTTCACTACCTGGTGTGACATCTGATTGGGGGGTGGAGGGGCGAACGAAGCGAGCCGCGAGTGGGGGGGAGCGAGCGCAGCGAGCAGCGCCGCAGGCAAAAGCACCCACGGTGCAGCCGTGGTGGGCGAAGTCCAGTGCTTGTTGATATAATTTTTTTAATCTAATGGTGTCTTGGTATTTTTCAGATTTTTACTAATACTAATTATAATCGAGAACTTCAAATTGGAGGCTTCAATGGTCCGTTCGACCCTAACAGTAAACATTCACCGACCCCCTGGCTATTCATCGACCCCCTTTCGACCCCTTGGCTATTCATCGACCCCTTGGATGATCCCATCGACCCCTGGGGGTCGATGGGATCACTTTGAGAACCCCTGCTTTAAAGGAACATAATGCGGTCGTGGGTTAAGGGGGTGTGGGAATAGGGGGACAGGCTTGGGGTGGAGGGGGGGGGTAGAAAGCCTGTCCCCCTATTCCCGCACCCCCCCAAAAAACCCCAAGCCTGTCCCCTACTTCCACACCTCCTTAATTAATATGTTTGTTGGTGAAAATAATTATGGTGTGTATAAAAAATGATTGTGTATTATATTGATTACTGATATTGTTGATGTGTTGCAGATGCACAGATGATGCAACACAAAGATGGAGTGTATCTATACAATTGTTGCAAGAATAATGCCTGTGCAATGGAGTAACTACAAAGGTTAGACTGTCTATAGGTTAATGTTGAAACTATTACTATAGTACTACTACTACTACTACTATTATTGTGTGTGTGTGAAGTAAAGAGAGAGAAAGAGAGAGAGAGAGTGTGTGTGTGTGTTGTGTGTGTCTGTATTTAAGAGAGATTCTGAAAAAAAAACCCACTGAGTTGAGTGATACAAAAAATATTATTGTATTTATTGAAAGAATTACCGTTTTGCAGCAGTGTTGCCAGATCCGGCTGGGTCCCAGTATTTTGCCCCAGTTGTTTATTGTACTATATCACAATTATTTCCCGGTTGTATGTCCAGGTTAGGTCCTGGTAGTCTGCTGTGGTCAAGGTTAGGTCAGGCTAATTTCAAAATGCCCCATTTGAATAGGCCTGAATTAGAAAATAGTCTTAGAATGGTCTAATTAGTGGGTAATGAAGGTCGAAAAAATATAACACAATAATTGATTGATTGTTGGATATTAGGGTTGTAAACATGGAGGTGGTATAGTGCCAGAAAAATGTGATAGAATGTGTGTATGTATGTATGTAAGAGTGTATGTATGTATGTATGTATGTAACATTATATTATCATTGTTGGATATTAGGGTTGTCAACATGGAGGTGGTATAGTGCCAGAAAAAGGTGATAGAGAGGTGTGACAACAAGCAGGAAATAAATAAAAAGAAAAGAGGGACAGTTGAAGAACTGAAAGATGGGAACTATTTAGTCTGGTCTCTCACTGGTGACCTTCCTAGTATGGGAAACCCTCTCTCCCCAAAATCGGGGCAGAGCAGGGGCCGGAGCCCCCTCTATTCTAGCTCACCAGGTCTCAGAGACACACAAGCCCCCCACCTTGTCAAGGCAGTTCCCATTAGGAGGGCCATATGCAATAACGATAATTAATTCAATATTTACCAATTTTTTTTAACACACTTAGGCCTACTGTTACTTAGAAAACCTTGTAATAGACTATTACTATTACTGCATGTCTGGTACACTTCAGCTTGGGGGGGAGGGGGGGTTAAGGATGTGTGGGAATAGGGGACATGCTTGGGAGAGGGTTTAGGGGGGTGTGGGAATAGGGGACAGGCTTTCTACCCACCCCAAGCATGTCACCCTATTCCCACACATATCCTTAATGATATATAAAAAATAATTACTGGACAGAATAACATTAAATTGTGTATATGTGTAAGTAGTGATAGGAAATGAGTACTGGTGGTGATCACTTGATAACCAACATAATGAACATAAACAATATCCAATGTACAGTCGAGGTCAAAAATAATCATCCATATAGGAATAACTCAAGTAAAATTTTGACTGCTTCCCTCTGTTCCTCAGCTGATAAACTTTCCAATAAATATATTAAGTAGCATCTTTTAATTTACTACAAACAGCTACGCACTACTTAAAACAATAACATCATATATGAACGGGAAAATATTAGACAGTAAATTGTTTGAGATCCCCATATGTGGATGATTATTATTGACCACAAATGTATATGCCATTGAAATACTATCATCTAAATCTGAAGAGCAAATTAAAAGTCTGCACCACAATATATATATATATATATATATATATATATATATATATATATATATATATATATATATATATATATATATATATATATATATATATTTATATATACAAATTTGCTGTCAGTCATTACAAAACATACAATTGAGTTGAGCTCTGCAAAAAGATATTACTATTGATTTCTGTAGCCATTTTTGTATATATATGTGTGTAATGTATGAATTCAAAATATGCACCTAATAATATTTGCACACAGCCTATGGTATATACAGTTGTGGTCAATAATAATCATCCACATATGGGTATCTCAAACAATTTGCTGTCTAATGTTTTCACGTTAACATATGATATTTCTGTTTTAAGTAGTTTGTAGTTTGTATGTCTCCTCTGGGGTTCTTCAGTATGATTTCCTGTAAACATTTTATATCCGGCTGGTAATTAGCAATTCTTACTATCATCTTGTCCACATTAGTACACATTATAGTCAGTTTATCTCTTCTTTTAACACTTCCAGTACTATCTATTCTACTTTCTTGACTTTCTATAGGTCTCTCTCCATCATCATACTTCACTTTAGTCTGTGTTCCAAAAGCTCTGTTTCATACATATTTTGCCTCTTGTTATGGTCAGGTTATTTTCTCCCTGTTCCTTCCTTGTCTTCAATTCCCCTCTGAGCTTCTTAACTTTCTCCCGTTTTTCCCTAGTCCTGTCTGGTACTATGAACATATTGATTCTAGCATCCTTATTCCTTCTCATTTCATTCAAACGGGACATTATTCTCCCATTATCCTCGACTTCTTTCAGTTCCACCCTCATTGATCTCATACCATTGTCTTCCCTCACACCAAGCCTTGTTATCCTTCTAACCTCATTAGTCCAACTGAGATTTAGACCCTGAGTCATGATTTTCTTAAATTGGTCCAAATCATAATGAATCCTTTCTTGATATGCCTGTGTCTGAGATTGTGGTATCTTGAATACAATCAGATTAGTCTTGTCTGTGTTGATTTTGGAACAGTTAACACACTTCTCTCCATTACTCTGGGAGCTAAGACCTGTGTTTGATCTTCATTAAGCTTATTAACCTCCTTTTCTAAAGCTGTAGCTTCAATGCTTGTAAGTCTATCCTTAATTTCTTTCAAATCATTGTGATAGGTTTGGTTTTGTGTCTTTCTTCCCAGCACCTAAGCTTCAACAGTACTGAGCTTTTCCTCACAACCATTATGCTTGGTCTCCATCTCCTTTATTTCACTCATCATCTTATCTTGTCTCTCCATTATATTAACCTGCTCATCCTTAACTTTTTGTAAACAAACATGTAACTTTGCACAATCTTTATTGCAATACTTACAGTTCCAGTGTAACTATTCACCTTCCTGTTTCTTTACCATAAACTCATAGACCTCAGTTAGGATGTTCTGGCATTGTATATAGAACCAGTTGTCACAAACTTCACAGCACAGTACACAATCTCACCTTTTAACTTCCACTTCACATTGGCCACAATTTTCCTTCTTGCCGCCGCCATGTTTGTTTACTTTCCCAGCAGCACTCGTTTGGGATTTCTCCTTATCAACATTGCTTCTTCCTTATCCACAGTGCTTCTTCCTTATCCACAGTGCTTCTTTTCCATGTTTCCAGCATTTTTCTCAATGTGTGTTGTCAGTGGTAAGCAATAATTGTCGTATATGCAGTTGTAGTTGAACAGGTCAGGGACAAGTTGGTGGTGAGTCATCTATTTCCTGGTATAGTTGCCAAAAAAGGTATTGCAACAAATCTTCAAACAACTTTAACCCTAGTAATATCCACAACTATTTGTAGGGACTATAAGCATGTATATACAGAAGAAAAATATACATATCCTTCTGTAATACATACTTATAATCCCTACAAACAAGTATGGACATTAATATATTTAATGTTGTATCAATAGTTGTGACAATAGCTTTTTTGTCAACTGTACTTGTATAGTATGGAAGAATGAGTAGCGGTTGTCCACCACCAATTTATCCTCAAAAGAATCTTCCCATAATTCTAATTGATCTAATGATGATTTATACCTGTTGTTTGTTTATGTGATGAATTCACTTCTTTATTAAGGGGGAGTGGGAGTAGGGGACAAGCTTTTGGGGGTGTTGGGGGGGTGCGGGATTAGGGGGACAGGCTTGGGAGGGGGGGTGCGGGGGGTGCTGGAATAGGGTGACAGGCTTTTTACCCACCCCAAGCCTGTCCCCCTATTCCTGCACCCCCCAAGCCTGTCCCCTACTCCCACACACCCCTTAATTAAGTCATTGTTTACATGCATGGGTCTGTTTGCATTTATTTGTTGTTAATTTTCTTGTAACATCTTATTATCAAATGTCCTACATGGCCAAGTTCAATATATTCATTACCAGTTTATTGTATTCTCTTCAGATTGTATGTTGTTGTTGTTGTTTGTATGTTAACAATAAATATGTTTATGGTGGAGTTACTTATTCAACAACAGTGTACCATATAACATAATGCAAATACAACTGATGTTCACTCTCAAATCATCATTGCAATAATGAGTGCCATTAATATTTCCCACTATGACTGTACAATTAATTCATTCATTCATTATAAACGGTATGTATGTATAGAGAGTGAGAGTGTGTGTGTGTATGTATGTATAGAGAGTGAGAGTGTGTGTGTGTGTATGTATGTGTATGTATAGAGAGTGAAAGAGTGTGTGTATGTATGTATGGAGAGTGAGTGAGAGAGAGAGAGTGTGTGTGTGTATTTGTATAACATTGTATTACAGTATATTCTTCCACCACCAGGGTTTACTGTTTGTTATTCAGTAATGAAGGTCTTTATATTATAATATTTGTAAAACATTGTATTATATCCTTCCAGCAGGAGTCACTGTGTGTTATTCAAGCTGTCTGGCCGAGCAGTCCTGGAGTGGCAGCATCTATGTCATGGAAGGAAGGAAGGAAGGAAGCTATTGGGGACAAACCAAGATGGTACAAATCGGTTATTCAGTAATGGTACAGTTGGACACATGACTTGGTGGTACAGCCGAGGTGAAAGATATGTGTCCCATTTGATTAACCAGTGTCTATTATCAGGTACTTGCTTTTTTTTACCATCCTCAATACAGTAAACCCTCGTTTTTCGCGGGGGTTACGTTCCTGTAATCCCCGCGAAAGGTAAAACCGCGAATACTCCTTCCTGAACTGTATACTTATTGTAAGCTATGGGTTATAATACTAAATGACTCGTCTTTAATGTTTATTGGAATTCCACTCTGTAATCGTCCATGATGATACTGCACTGGGACTCATCATCACAACACTGTACTGTACCACATCTTGCCAGTCCACCACTGTATCGCGTCGTCTGCTACACACACTGTCAACAGAACCACACGCAAAAATTAATGACTTGTAGTTATCACCCCATGAATTAACTTCACATTAAATAGTATACTTGTATATTGCTATCACATGTAAAATTACTGTTTTACTCTGATATTGTTAACACTTACCTATTAGACGAGAGACGAGGCAGGTGGAGGATCATCAGCTGACTCGTCGTCCATGGGTATGGAGAGAGGGGAGGTGGGGGTGTCTGAGTTGCCAGATGTCGCTGGTTTACTCTCTGTCTTGTTGAAAAACATGGTTATTGGAAGCTGCACCCTCTCACGCTTCATGGTCTTCAACATTTCCTGATAAGGGGCAAACGCAGCTTCCACCCCATTTTTCACTTTTATTGCCCTATCTAGAGATGGGTCATAGGACATCATTAAAGAGTAAGCCTGCTGCATCACACGAGATAATTCTCCAAGCTTCTCCAGCGTCCATGCTTGTGGTGAATCATTCCCACTCGCTTCCTCTTCCTCTTCCTCCAGCAGTTCTTCCAATTCATGTGGAGTTAGCTCTTCCTCTGTATTACCGAGAAGTTCTTCCCGAATTTCTCTGTCCTGGAGATCAGACAATCCCTCGCCACCAACAATCTTTGATAGCTGTTTAATTTTTTCTACCTCCACATCAGCGGTGGTGAATCCTGTGAAGTCATTCACTACTTCAGGCCACAACTTCTTCCAGCAGGAGTTCACACACCGGACTCACAAATCATCATGGCAAAGTTTAATTAATGTGATACAGTCCGCGATGTTAAATTTGTTCCACCACATCCTTAGGTCACTGTTGCCATCTTCCAAGTCCTTCCTCATCATGGCAAAGTTTTGTGCCACGTATTTTGCTTTGAGGACAGCAATAACACCTTGATCAAGTGGTTGGATCAGTGATGTGGTGTTTTTGGGTAGGAAGATTACTTCAATGTTGGGATGCTCGAATTTAAGTGACTGAGGGTGGCCTGGGCAGTTATCAATTGTCAACATCACTTTAAATTCCATCCCCCGTGCTCTCAAATATTTTTCCACTTCTGGCACAAATAAGTTGTGAAACCAGTCACTGAATAGTATTGCCGTCCGTCATCCCTGCTTTCTTATTGTGGCGATAAAACACAGGCAGCTGGTTCATGTCTTTACCTTTGAGTGCACGGGGTCTCTTTGATCTGTGCAAAAACATTGGCTTTATCATATGCCCAGCTGCATTACCGCACAATAAAAGCGACACTCTATCCTTTTGGGCCTTGAAACCTGGTGCCTGTTTCTCCTCCTTGGAGATAAATGTTCTGCTTGGTATCTTCTTCCACCATAATCCCGTCTCGTCGGCATTGAACACTTGTTCTGGCTGCTATCCCTTGTCCTTTATTATTTTTGAAAATTCTGCGGGATAGGCCTCTGCTGCAGCGTGGTCTGCAGAAGCAGCCTCGCCCGTCATTTTCAAACTGTGTAAGGAGAACCTTTTCTTAAAATTTTCAAACCAGCCCTTGCTCGCCACAAAATTATTTTTACATTGCATTTCACCATCACTGAAGTGTTCATATAGGATCTTGGGCCTGGTTTCTGATTGAGTTTGTGTCGACGGGATCATTACTGTGATTTAAGTCCTCGATCCAAATGTTCAGAGCCTTTTCTGTCTTTATAATGACACTATCACGTACATGTTGAGTAACTTTAGCAGTTGTTGGAGCACTGTTGATCACTGCTTGCCGTATATCTTTCTCATTTTTCTTTATGTAGCGCACAGTTGATTCATTCACATCATACTCCCGACTGCAAGCAGCATAACTCATGCCACAGCGAAGTTTGTCTAGTAAAATAACCTTCTCGCTTAAGGTCATGACTTTTCTTGTCCTCTTCACAACTTTGGAGTCCTTTCTTACACATTTTCCCTTAATAGAAGAGCCTGGTTCACGTACTGGCGCCATGTGGAATGCACGTAGGAAAGTAATAAGTAACCACGGTATGTTCACTCGGAGACAACTGAGGACAGAGTGGGACTGTGCGACAGTGTGTGAGTGGAGATGACAGAGGTGACGCCAAGTTTTCGTGCGCTTTCTAGGTGGTGTGGGAATTGCGCCATGGTTAAAATTGATGTGAAATTAAAATTTTATTAATAATGAATCCTCCTTTTAAAAAACAGCGATAAAAAAATCCGCGAAAAAAGAGAGTTTACTGTACAGTAATATTTCTATATATGTATAGTCAGAAATAAGTAAAGGTACAGTTATTTGTTTTTATATTTATACAGAGGAGGGTGAGACGTTAGCATGACATGTTGAGCCCAGTTCAGTACCTGAGCCATTACCCAATGTGGGTAATGGCTCTGTATATCCATTAGACTCACCATGGCCTCAACTTACTGTTACTAAGATGGGTACAACTACAGAGGTGTTACTGTTGTGGTTTAATCTGCAGTTAATGATTTCTCCAAACTATTGTATTCCAAGCAACTGGACACCAATTTTATTTCTTTTCTTTCTTTATTTTTTTTTCATCTGATTAGACTTTGAAAAAAAAAAATCATAAAAGTTAAAAAAATATGAATATTGAAAAATCCTCTTGCAGAATTGTTGAATATTTCCTATTATTTCCAATGGTACAAAAATCTTTGAAATTGGTCCACAAATAACAAAGCTATTACAATTTCAAGTGTTTTCAAAATGTCAAAGAAATTGTCAAAATCAAAGACGGGTGGGTGCGATTTTCTTCAAAAGTGTATATATTGTTCATAGACAAAGGTACACATAACCTGTGAAAAAATGATGAAAATGCATTAATAATTAGTATTTATTGTTTTGGTTTTGGTGTTTGTTTGGTAGAGCTGTAGGACAAGGTAAGGTAACAACAGGTACTACAGCTGTCATGTTGTCTGTTGATGATGGTGATGAAGGTTGGGGTGATGATGTGGAAGATGATGATGGTGTACAGGATGATGTTAGTGGTGAAGGTGAGTGTGTGAAATAGGGACCCTCATTCACCATAGAGTAGGATGAGACTACTATACTATAAATTTATCTCTATAAACAATATGTACATATTGGCCTTGTATCTATCAACAGGTGGTGAAGGTGAAGGAGGATGGGAAGTAGAAGATGACCTTGACCTACCAGAAGACCTGACCTCTGGTGACCTCATGACCTCAGGTCAAGGGGAGGATGACTACTTTGTTCCTTCACCTCGAGGTCAACCGGTGACCCAGGGCTGGACACAGAGGTCACAACTTACCATTGATCACATCTTGGTCGACTCATTTGAAAGTGCTTGTCGACTCTTGAATGATCAGGTCACTATTATTATTATATTTAATATTATCATCATTTTCATTTGAATTATTATTTATATACAGTCCAATGGTGTAGTAGTTAGTACACTTGGGTGATATCCGTGAGGGCCCGGGTTGGAATCCCAGGTCAGATGGAGACAATTTGGGATTGTTTCCCTACATGTATAACCCCTGTTCACCCAACAAAGAATAGCTACCTCACTATCCTGATGTAATTGTTGTAGGGATGTAGTGACCCCATCCATCACCCACTATTTATGGTGCAGTGGTCTCAGAGAAACTCCTCCACTGTAACATTATTCTAACAAAGGAATAACTCCACCATACAGACAAATGAATGCTATATAAAACAAAAAAAAATCTTAATATTTTTATTTTTACTGTAATTAATATTATTTTTTCCAAAGTTGTGTACTGTACTGTACTCTAAGTGATGGTGTAAATAAGAGAATTGTAGGGATATTCATTCCTCCAAACTATGCCAAGAAACAGCTGTACTATTGTTATCATTGATGTTTTATGGTATATTGTGGATGAACCAGTAACCACCACTTCTATGAGCCTATATTAACAAGATAGATTTCCCTCAAGGAGATAGTATACTTTTAGTACATTAGAGTTGTCTTAGTTCCTCCAAAATATATCCAGAAATATGACCACATTAACAAACATATTGGTGATGTGTTGTTTTATTGTAATAGTTTATAGACTTTAGAGGAATCAGTTCTAGATTTATTCCTATATATAATTAGGACACAGTAACCTACCCTTGCTCAATTTCACGGTAATTTTCTTGTCATTTTTCTAATACTGTATATGAGGCCCTGACTGTTACAACCAGACTTCCGCCATTACCCTGAAATTGAGTTATTAACATGAATCACTTCTACAATTCCTCTTCTATCTAATGAACAAATGACTATCATCTTAACTTGCATATAGACAGGCATAGAACGTTTGAAATAGAATGAAGTACTGTGGAGACAATGACAAGCGAGTGTGAGCACTGAGCAGTCGGTCATGTTGCCCATGCGTGATTTCTTATTATTTACTTCATGCTTTATGTGATTATTTTATTAGCAGTTGGGAACGTTTGCTATAGAGTATAAACATTAATATACATATTTATTGCAAAAACAAACTGTAAATCCATGTAGTTATCACAATATTGACATAAATCATAAAGGAAATTCTTGGATGATGCCTGTAGGTGGGAGGTGCCGGCGCCATACCACCAGGCTAATAGCCCAACTTCTCGTACTGCATTTTTAGGGAACTCTTAAAGTACTTCAATATTTCTTAGTAAAATTATGACAATGCATCGAATAAGATGTATAATTAATTAAATCCAATTATAATAATTTGTGAACTCACAAAATTTCCTGTAGGTCGACACAAAACACAAACGTGTGTTTCTTTCACCAGTGGAAACACAGGCCACACGCATTATAACGCATACCCACCATACACCCCCACCCCTACACACACAGAAATACACACACTCTAAGGGTCAAATTGAAGTGTCATTATAGTGTGACTTTCGACCTACCCTTCCTTACAGGAAATTTACTTAATAAACGAGAGAGGGGGAGGTAGGGAGATGAGAGAATGTACAGGGAGGGAGGGAGATGAGAGAAATTAAAAAAACAGCCAATTAAAATGACTTTCTTAGTATATGCTGACTCTATCTATCTATTTATTCTCTCTCTCTCTCTCTCTCTCTCTCTCTCTCTCTCTCTGTGTGTGTGTGTGTGTGTGTGTGTGTGTGTGTGTATTTAGCTGTTTTCCTCTGTCTTTCTGTCATTCGGTAGCGAATGAGAGATAATAGGGAGGAAAAGAACAGTTAAGGCAACACAAGGCGAAAGCATCAGAAGGTCAACGATTAATGAAGGAGAAGAAGGAAAATAAGAATAATAATGTAGCTGTTATTTGCATAGAATTACAGAAGACTATCCCTATACCAAAACTCTCCACAAGTGTTACATACTACCATCGCAAGTTGTGGATGTATAATTTTTGTATTCATAACGTTAAGACAAATACAACAACAATGTTTGTTTGGGACGAGGTTACAGGTGGACGTGGCTCTGTCGAAATTGCTACCTGTCTTAAAAAGTGGATTGATATCGAGTTTGATTTTGATAAGAAGGCTTTCAAACATCGAGGCTAAAACAAAAACATAAATATTATACTTAACTATCTCCACGAAGTGCACAGTGGCCGATTAAAAACCATAGATTTATAGAACACGTATCTCGTGCCTGGACACTTTTTTTTACCGTGTGACAGTGCATTTGGGAATATTTAAAGGAAATTTATCCGCGAGTGATATTAACGACTTTGACTCGTATTGCAACATTATTCGGTATGCTATTCGTTATTAGTATCTAGTTGTGAGAATACGCCAGCAAGACTTTTTGAAGATAGACGTGTTAAAACAATACATAGTGAATTGAAAACCAAAGAGTGAATCTGTATCCTTCATAGAAGCCAGAGTATTTGTTTTTGATGTTGCATACAAGGAAGGGTATTTCATTCAGATGGATTATAGTGATGCACAATTAAATCCTGTTAGGTTAATGCCAGGGAAAAAGCCTACTCGCAAAAGCTATTTAACTTTGCTGATGTACTATTATGGACAATAATATCGCGCCCCTCTTATGACTGAGTCGCAGTCAGGCGCCCTTTTACGAAAGCGCGGCGGGTCATCATTGAAAGCGCTGATATATTTCTATCAAAAGCGCGGCTGAATGGGAGTATTTTCACGTACTTGAAAGTCGGCTTGTGTAGCAGTTCTTTAATGATCGTTCACCTCTTCTGTTAGCCAGACGCTGTCATCTGTTGCTCCCTGCTTACCACGGGGATTTTGAAGGATTTTGTTTTTTTGTTCTTAATTCATCGCGTTTTTCACTCCTTTCAAAGTTACATGTTTGTTCTTGCTGGGAATCAGTTACCTAAACACTTCATGTAATTGTGTCGGTTTATTTCGTCAGAGATAAATTTGTTGTATTGTGCCATGACATATTCTGTCCTGTCTCGTTCAACTTTCCGTGTAGTTGCTGGTTTACCGATACTCCTCATCTTAATATTAGTAGCAGGCTGGAGCTTTCCTAGTACATCCATCAACACAAAATTAATATAGATGGATGGGATGTATAAAATTGCTCATAGAAATGAGCATGAAAAAATTCAGCTGAATTGTTGGTACGCTTTGTATTTGAAGGGACTTGAGCCCAAAGCACTGGAGGATATCTTGATTCTGCTGTTACTTAATTATCAACCAGATAGTCTGTAAAGCGAGTACATCTCTCATCCTGAGGTGTGTCTGTCATTACCTCCTCGACGAAGCAATCTTCTACATCTGTTTGGTCAATGAAATGTAGACCAAATTATAATTTCTCAGTCTCAGTTAACACCGTGTGAAGCATTATGACACACCGAATGATACTTATTGACATAGGGAACGAATGGGATTAACCTTGCCGCGCATTTGATAATGGTTTATTGGTGAGGTTCCAACGCGGTCACTTTTCGAATCCGCGCTTTTGATATACGCCCCAGTCAGGAGGGGCGCGATATTATTGTCCACGACTGTACAACTCTCACAAAAATATGATGCTCCCATCGCCCTGAATGAAGCAAAGATTGTAAGCCTAAACGATTGCTAGCTTAAATTGATACTACAAAATACCCGTACATTAAGGATATATTTTCACATCAAGAGATACTGCCACCAGCAAATTTAACACCATCTCATAGCGAGTTACTAGACTATGATTCATTTTCTCCAGTCCTCCACCTCTACCTTCTCAAATATAATTCTATAGATGTGGGTATACAGTCAGTATACTATAATAGAGTACAGTAAAGTCCTGTGGTTTACTTCAGAGTTGTGTGTGTGTGTTTTGGGGGGGGGAGGGGGTTCCTGCCTATCGGTCAAGATAGCTGCTTGCTTCCCGTTCTATTCTTCCCTCCCTGTCTCACTCCCTCACCCTTCCTGACTGACCTTGAAGTTATGTGTGTTGAATGACTGTTAGGGATAGGGGGAGGATGGGTTGGTAATTAGAGAATGAGTGAGGAAAGTAAGAAAGGGAGTGGAGATAGCAGGGTATTAATGGTGGGGAGAAATAGGTAAAAGAAAGTACTGAAAAAGGAAAGATTATAGTAGTGGGATGGAAAGAGTGGGAGATGATGAACGGGTAGAGAGAACGAGGGTGGAATGAGGGAATGAAGTAAGTGGAGTGTGAGAAGAGTGGTAGATAGAAGGATTACCGAGGAAGGATGAGAGAGAAAGAGAACGAGTAGTGGGATGGGACGGGAGAGTGTACAGTCTGTCGATGCATGTACCTCACCCTCGTTCAGTTACTCGCAGTTTTAGCCAGTAAAACCTGGAGTAGTGATCGAGGTGTGTTATCTTACAGTGTTTGTGATTAGTCAATCTAATATCTGCTGTACCCCTGATTTTCACTTCAGATTTTACCAGCTAAAACTGTGTGTAACTGAACGAGTGTAGGTACGTGCATCATTGACAGACTGTATGTCCTTCTCTCTCTCTCTCTCTCTCTCTCTCTCTCTCTCTCTCTCTCTCTCTGATAATGGCAATGGAGGTTTAGTGTGTGTGTGTTTCTCAATATATTTTCTCTTCTATCCTATCCTATAATTCTGTATTACAGGACACACAGTAGATAACACAATACAACAGGCACACACTCGCATACTGTACAGTTGGACACATGAATGGGTGGTACAGCCCAGGTGAAAGATACTTGTCCCATTTGAGTAACCAGTGTCTATTATCAAGTACTTATTTTTAATTACCATCGTCGATACTGACTTCTGCCCCTGATGTCTCCTATTTAGCACTAAGGAACTTGATATTGGGAGAAATTGACCATCTTTCACTTGGGCTGTATCACCCATTCATGTGTCCAACTGTACATACACACAGGCAGGTTCATACATACACACGCATACAATAAGGCAGGTACAGCCGCGAACCAAAGTTTCGTCAAATAACCAAAGTCATGAATGAGGCGGAATCTTGATCCCATCTGAATTGGCTGACCATCCTTGTACCAGTCAACACGAAGGTTGGGGTCAGTGATGGGTTCAATTTTGGTTTAAAAAATGTGCGCACACACAGTCACACACACACACTCCCTCCATCTACACACACACACAATCCCTCCAATTCACACCCCAGCCTGCGCGCCGTTCTTTAAACCTTGATTAGACCTTGCCACCTACCATGAACAAGACGAGGCACGGGAACTGTCTGTGTGTGTGTAAGAGAGATAGATGAATAGAAATGAGTGGGTACATAAAGTAGGATCGTGAGACAAGAATAGGTGAGTATGGGATAAAAATGAGTAAAAACGGATGGAGGATAAGGATGAGTGAGGACAGACAAGACACATGAATAGGAGAATAAGGAATAGGATGAGGTGACAGGAATATAGGGATGGTAGGATGAGGTACAGGAATGGGAGGAGCATCTGTGTTTACACGATTCACTGACACCTCACAGAAGAGTGAGTGTGTATGTGTGACGAGAGTGTATGTGAGAGTCTGTGTATGTATGGCAGTGTGTGTATGTATGTCAGTGTGTTGATGTATGTATGGCAGTGTGTGTATGTATGTATGGCAGTGTGTTGATGTATGGCAGTGTGTGTATGTATGTATGGCAGTGTGTGTATGTATGTATGTCAATGTGTGTATGTATGTATGTCAGTGTGTTGATGTATGTATGGCAGTGTGTTGATGTATGTATGGCAGTGTGTGTATGTATGTATGGCAGTGTGTGTATGTATGTATGGCAGTGTGTGTATGTATGTATGTCAATGTGTGTATGTATGTATGTCAGTGTGTTGATGTATGTATGGCAGTGTGTTGATGTATGTATGGCAGTGTGTGTATGTATGTATGGCAGTGTGTGTATGTATGTATGGCAGTGTGTGTATGTATGTATGTCAGTGTGTTGATGTATGTATGGCAGTGTGTGTATGTATGTATGGCAGTGTGTGTATGTATGTATGGCAGTGTGTTTATGTATGTATGGCAGTGTGTGTATGTATGTATGGCAGTGTGTGTATGGCAGTGTGTTTATGTATGTCAGTGTATGTATGTATGGCGAATGATATGGATAGTGAGTGAGACATATTAGTAACGGATGAGAGGAGGGTAGGTTGAATCGTACGTTTGGCAACTTGCGCGCACCAACCTACCGCATTCCACGCACTAAAAGACGTTTGATAGTATTCACTCTTTTGAAGATTTTAAAGTTATTTTGTTATGTAACTGCCTCACAATTATACCTATAGAATGCTTAAACAATGTAGTTTCTTAATCTAAATAGCATAAATTATTATTATTTACCAATTCTCCATATTATTCTAATATATCAGTACGAACATAAACTTTTCACCTCTTCTCCATGACAGTCGTATTTATTATACCTGTAATATCTTTCTTAATAGGGAACTGAACACATTTTGGCATATATCAGTCAAAAGCTAATAAAATTTGGCCTCTAATGAAGTCTTAAAAACCACAGTAAATGTTATATTGTGGTCATATCCAGTTGGTGAAGTGAAGTAACGGTCAACAAATTATTCGTGTTTACCTTATGCGTGATTATTACCTATACTTTAAAGGCGATTATCTCGCTTAAGTGGGTGTGGCGGTTGTCTCATTGTAACAGAGAGCTACTCATATATGAAAGTATATAACTTAAAATATATATTGTATATATCCTTAAGTGTTATTTGAATAAGACATTAATTTGACAGTTTTTTTTGGTGAACTTTGAAAAATGAATGCCTTTTTTTTTTTATCTTTTTCTGCCAACAGTATTTACCTACATGATATAACTGTAACCATCTCCTGTGTCCAATTAAAAAGAAAAAGGAATATTTAGTACAGTGTTTGTGGTAAATTTGGAGCAACTGATTCCTCCCAACATTTCCAAGTAACAGATCACCATTATTTTTTTAACCTGGTCCCATTCCCTGACATATTTTGAAGGAATCAAAGTACATCAATGTACCAAAAATACCAGTTAACTATATATATTCCCTAAAGACTATTCCATCCAACAGACCACCATTATTTTTGTAATTTTGTTCTGTTTTTTTATATACCGTACTGTACTATAGAGGAATCAAAACACTGCAATAATATACCTTTCATTAACAGGCTGGTGTGTGTGGTGAACTTTGTGCCTTACCGTAACTTGTACTTGTCATCCTTCACACACTCCTGTACCAGTTACCTCACACTACCGGCTCTACCCTCACTGTTCACCTATCCAGCACCAAACTGTCTCACTACTGCCAATGTGAAGGAACACCTGCCAGTACTCTCACTCAAGCTGCCAGCTCTTATGGACAGACTCACTCTCACTCAAGCTGGCAGCTCTTATGGACAGACTCAAGGTAAGAAGGAGGGTTATAGGTGCCACAACTTGGAGTGTTTTTAATTTTATATATATTTTTGTATTGTTTTATTAATTAAATTTATGCTAATGAATGGATAAATGATAACGAGTTATTTGAGAGGAGCATGTGGGGTGTCTAGGTGGGATGGAGAAAGTAATGAGAGTGTATATGAGAGATGTGGTATGAGTGAGAAGGCAATTGGTATTGAGTGTGGAGTGGTTGAGAGAGTGAAGCGTAATACTTTGAGGTGGTTTGGACATGTAGAGAGAATGCAAGGTGAGGAGTTTGTAAAGAAGGTGTATGGAAGTGAAGTTGTGGGGTGTGGTGTGAGAGGCAGACCACCAGTTAGATGGCAGAACAGAGTGGAAGAGTATGTGAAGGAGAGAAATGTGAGGGACAGGGGAGGGGAGGGTTTGAACAAGTAAGGAGGGAGTGTGAGAACAGGGACAACTGGACACATTTCTGTCGTGGCCACCCCCTTGGAGGGAGTTACCAGAGAGAACCAGGCATCAGAGCTATAGATAGATAGACTTTCAGTGTATAATACCTTGAATTAATATTGGGACCATGGCCTTCCTTCCAGTACAAAATATTACATATTTGTGTTATGTGATCCATCCATTAATTGTTTCTCATTCAGAGCTTTGTTTGTTGGTCAAATTAATTATTCTAGTGTTGGTGTTAGTACCCCTCTGATTATTTATACTTATTGTTGTTTCAGGGTATATGGTTGTTAATGGTACTGCCTATTATATCATCAGGATAGTAGACCACTGACTATCAACATAATGGTACCATTGCTGACCATTCTATCACCAGGACAATACCACTGACTATCAACGTAATGGTACAACATAATAGTCATACATACACCAGGATATTCATACAGGTATTAAAATATAACATAACTTTAATAATGGTATAGAGGCACATTTTAGTACTGTACTCATCTTTAGTATTTATCCATCTTTTCCATATATATATATATATATATATATATATATATATATATATATATATATATATATATATATATATATATATATATATATATATATATATATATATATATATATATATATATATATATATATATATATATATATATATATATATATATATATATATATATATATTGGTTTGTTAGCTTCCCAACCAACCACACTTGTAAGGCTTCATTATTTTAAGGTTGATTCCACAGTGGTATTGGTTTTAACACCTGCTTAATAAATCACACATTCTTTGAACACCTGCTTAGTAAAACAAACACACACACACATTCTTTTAACACCTGCTTAATAAAACACACACACACACACACTCTTTTAACACAGGGTTAATTAAACACCTTTTATATACAGTAAACTCTTTGATATTAAGATGAAGCAATTTAATACAAATATTTTTTTAATAACTGGTGAATTGGAAGGACTCTGATTTCTGTATGTATGTGTGTGTGTGTGTGTATGTAACTTTGAATGACTCTGATTCCTCAGTGTGTGTATTATACCTATGTGTGTGTGTGTGTGTGTGTGTTATATTCCTGTATATGTGTGTATATTATTCCTATGTGTGTGTGTTATACCTGTGTGTGTGTGTGTGTGTGTGTGTGTGTGTGTAAATTTGAAGGACTCTGATTCCTCCAAACCATGTTGTTGTTGTTATTATTATTATTATTATTATCAATATTTAATTATTAGTAGGTTGTATTTTATTATAGAATTAACCTTAATGAATAAATTTCTTCTTCTTTTTGGTCATCCATAAATTAAATAAGTTGTAAATTAAATATGTTGTAAATTTAATAGGTTGTAATTTATTACAGAGTTGTGGAGTTGTAACAAGAGACTGAAGAAACTTTATTGTTTGTTGTTGTTGTTCCTTGCACCATCAATAACAACAACAACAGTACAACCAAAACTATAGGAATTTGAAGACAACAAGAAGACAACTAAGTATTTATGGTATTGCATTGTTCTATTTGTTGTTGTTGTTTTGTATGTATGTATGTGTGTGTGTGTCAGTTGGTCCAGATTTATATATATTGTAGCATCTGGATTCCTCCAAAGTATACCAGGAAACACCATGACAATGTGTGTGTGTTTCTCTCTCTGTGTATGTGTGTGTTTCTCTCTCTGTGTATGTGTGTGTTTCTCTCTCTGTGTATGTGTGTATTTCTCTCCGTGTATATGTGTGTGTTTCTTGTCTGTGTGTGTGTGTTTCTATCTGTGTATGTATTTCTCTCTCTCCGTGTGTGTGTGTTGTTGCTTGAATTAATAGTTTGGAGGAATCAGTAGCCTTCCAATTTACCAACAATAGAATCTCCCTTTAAAGGACCCTGTGTGTGTGTGTGTGTGTGTGTGTGAAAATTGGAGGCTTCTGATTCCTCCTTACTATGCCACCAAACAAACTCCTTCCATATAGGTGTGTGTGTGTGTGTGTGTGTGTTTTTGGAGGCTTCTGATTCCTTCTTCCATATAGGTGTGTGTGTGTGTGAGTGTGTGTGTGTGTGTGTGTGTTTTTGTGGCAATATTTGAAGAACCCAATTTCCTTCAATTTCTTTTTACTACAAAACAGGGTCCCTTAATTATCAACCTAATTGTCCTGTGTGATTTATATAATATACAGTTTGTATGTATGTATGTAGCTTGGGGGAAAAAATAATTTGAAGGACTCATTTATTTATTATTATTATTTTTTTAGTTTGTATGTATAGATTGTATGTATGTATGTATGTATAGATTGTATGTATGTATAGTTTGTCTGTCTATGTATTTATAGTTTGTATGTATGTATGTATAGTTTGTATGTATGTATGTATAGATTTTATGTATAGTTTGCATGTATGTATAGTTTGTATGTAGCATGGATTTAGAAATATTTTATACTCCAACACACACAAAGGTTTAATACTAATTTTAATCTGTTTATTTTATAGGTGTGTAGAGAGAAGAGGAAGGAAGGAGAGAAGAAAGGAAGGAAGGAAGGAGGAGACAAGAAAGAAGGAGAGAAGAAAGGAAGGAGGGAGAGAAGAAAGGAAGGAAGGAGGGAGGAGAAGAGAAGAAGAGAAGCCATCACTCAGATTAAACATTAATTAAGGTAAGTTGTATAGTAATTTTCATTAATGTAGAATTAATTCATTAATTAATTTAAAGTGACAATAGAAGTCATCACTCAACACATTAAAGTTAATTAAGGTAGTTTGAGTTAAGTCATTTTAATTAGTTAATTAATATAAAATTAATCCTTTAATTAAACCTACATTGAGAATAATTATCCAGAATTAATAGTAAATTTTATAAGTTGTTTTGTTAATCTATTTTTTTTAACTTATGAAATGTAAACAGCTGTTTGTGTATTAATAATAATAAAAACAATAATAATAAAAATAATAGTAATAATAATAAAAATAAAAATAATAGTAATAATAAAAAAAATAAAAATAATAGTAATAATAATAAAAATAAAAATAATTGTAATAATAATAAAAATAAAAATAATTGTAATAATAATAAAAATAAAAATAATAGTAATAATAATAAAAATAAAAATAATAGTAATAATAATAAAAATAAAAATAATAGTAATAATAATAAAAATAATAGTAATAATAATAAAAATAAAAATAATAGTAAAAATAATAAAAAATAAAAATAAAAACAATAATA
>JAWZYT010000822.1:540000-555000 GCA_034508575.1 Petrolisthes manimaculis
TCTAATACATACATACACATACATAAATATCCTATAAACACACACACACATACATACACACGCACTAAATATACACACATATATATACACACACAGGCCCTAATACATATACATACATAAATATCCTATAAACACACACACACACACATACACACATACATACATACAGGCATTAAATATACACACATATATATACACACACAGGCCCTAATACATATACATACATAAATATCCTATAAACACACACACACATACAGGCATTAAATATACACACATACAAACACACACAACAGCTACATACATACACACATACACCAACATACATACATACATACACACAAATATAAACACACACACAGGCATTAAATACACACATACATACACGGAATATTAAAATACACATATACAGTCAGAAAAACACACATAAACATACATAAAATTGATAAAAACACACACACACACACATACTAAAAACACACATACTGTACTAAAAAAAAAACACATACACACATACTAAAAAAACACACATAATAAAAAAAAAAACATACACACACACATACTAAAAAAACATACATACTAAAAACTGACACATACACATACTAAAAAAACAAAAACACACACATAATAAAAAAACACACACATACACACATACAAAATACACACACATAATAAAAACACATACGTACACACACACATACTAAACAACACATAAATATCCTATAAACGCACACACACACATACAACCTAAATACATACATACACACACACAACCTAAATACACATACACACATACATACTAAATAAAACACACATACACACTAAACAACACACATACACACACATAAATATCCTATAAACAAACATACAACCTAAATACATACATACATACACACACACATAATTTACAATAAAACACACATGAAATAAATAAACAGCAGATATTGACTTTAATTGAATAAACACACATAGAATTGTCAAAAACACACATACAGACACACACTAAACACACACATATATACTCTTTCTCTCTTACACACATACAGTCACAAAAACACACATAAACGCACATGAAATTGATAAAAACAAACACACACCCATCTTTTAATTTAATACAAGTAGCTACACACTACCTAAAACAATAACACACTCTTTAACTCTCTCTATCTCTCACTCTAATTCACACACACTCGATCCGTTTGTGTGCACACGTAGCCCAAACCTTCCTCTACGCACACGCACAAACACAAATGCACACGTGTACACCTACCTTCTGTACGAGCTCGTCAAACGCACACTGTACACAATCTCTCTTAATAGGCCTAGCTTGGAAAAAATATTGTCTCACTTTAACTCGCTCTTACACTCACTCTAATTCACACACACTCGATCCGTTTGTATGCACACGTAGGCCAAACCTTCCTCTACGCACACGCAAAATTCCAAATGCACACGTGTACACCTACCTTCTGTACGGGCTCTTCAAACGCACACTGTACACCATATGAGTAGCTGCGCACGACAAGTTAACAAGCGCCAACCCCCCCCGAAATTGCGTTAATAATAGAAATAAACTAAACAATTCCTCTTCTACCTCCTGAACAACGCCTAGTCATTATCTGGTATCTCCCGCTATGTCTAGGGAAATTTTAAATCAAAGGTGTCATTCTTTCTGAGGAGAACGACAACCAGTAAAGAAAATTCCACTCGAGTAAAGTTACTTTAATTCGTAATATTTTGTGATTCTCTATTGGATAGCCATTGAGAACTGTGGTTATTACGTATAAATAACATTGATATACATACTCATTGTCTAAACAACCCTGCAGAAGCCATTAATTATCACAAATTGTACAAATCTTTTGTTATAATCTGATCACGAAATGGCAACTAGTGAGCGATGCCAGGCTGCCAGCCCGGCCGGACTAGCCCAAACTCTCGTACTGCATTTTTGAAATGCCTGAAGAATTTATGTTTATACTATGTGTCTCACTGTAAGTTATGGGAAGTTTTAGTACTTCAATATTTCTAAGTAAAATTATGACAATACATCGAATAAGATACGTAATTAATTAAAGTGAATAATAATAATTGTGAACTGTAAGCACGGGTAGGGAAGGGTAGGTAGGTGCACTGGTGCAGTGACTGATTGAGTCACTCACTCAGTCAGTCACACTGTGATGAGAGAAAGAGTAGGAGTGTGTAGGGATAGACGGATGATTAAAGAGGGATGACAAGATGAATGGGTTGGTAATAAGGGATGGTGGAGGTAGGTAGAGGATTAGTTGGTAAGAAGGGAGGGTAGGAGACTAGAGGCCGTACTTTTAAAACCTTTCGCCAGGGCTGGCATTGGTGAACGCCAGGCGATCAGCAATTTCGTACTATTAAACACAATGAGAGTGATCACCGGGCGCTGAAATAGCCTGGCGAACGTAAGTACGAGTGAGGCCTCCCTTTCCCATCAGTGACAAACATTTTTTCAACTAAATTTAACCATTGTGCACTATAATTTGTTTAGTAGTGAGAGTGGAGGGAGAGTAGTGAGAGTAGAGTGGAGTGAGTGTGAGAGTGAGTGAGAGGGAGAGAAAGACAGGAAGAAGAGGGAGAGTGAAGGGAGAGTGAGAGAAAGACAGGAAGAAGAGTGAGTGAAAGGAGAGTGAGAGAAAGTCAGGAAGAAGAGTGAGAGAAAGACAGGAAGAAGAGTGAGAGTGAAGGGAGAGTGAGAGGAAACATTTTTCTCCATGGTGAGCGTCGCTACCGTTATTCTGAAGGCTGAAGCAGATGTAAACAAACAGGGACTTCTTGCGCGTTTTCGGAATATGCGCAAGATTCCGAAAAATGAATCATGGCGAACACTCGTTCGCCATGGCGATCGCCAATGCTGACGAATATTGGGTTTTAAAAGTAAGGACGCCCTCACTCACGCGATCGCCTGGAGCAACTTCGCCAGGCTAGGCAGAAGGTTTAAAAGTACGGCCCTAGGAGTACGCACAGGGGGATAGTGGGTTGGTATGTGAGGGGAGGGGGAGGATGGGTTAGTGTGGATGGACATGGGTGGAATGGGTTGAAGATTGTATGGATGATGGAAAAGCTTGGGATGGTAAAATATGTGTGGATGTATGCATATGCACCAGTGGGTGAAAACATGAGAATGAGTGTGTTTTTGGAGGAATTGAATGCATGTCTGAGAAAGATTGATAATGGAAGGATTGGTGATGATGGGAGATATGAATGGAAAGGAGGAAGTGTGAAGTAATGTGGGTAAATGGGGTGTAGAAGGAGTAAATGAGAATAGTGAGTATCTGGTGGATGTCTGTGCTGAGAGGGGGCTGTTCTTGGCAAACACCTTCTTTCAGCACAAGATGATCCACAGGTATACATGGAGAAGGGATGAGAGAGGAAAGCAGAAGAGTTTGATTGATTATGTGGATGAAAGCTGATGTAGTCAGAAAATTGGAGGTTTGGGAGTCCTTCAAATGTTATCACGAAACATCACCCATATTGCAGAAGCGTGTTTCGTGGCATAATCAGGAGGAATTACAAGCCTCCAAGTTTCATAAAATATCAAAAGACCCTTAAAGAAAGATGTGGTCCATGCAAAAGTGGTGAGAAGATTTATTATTATTATTATTATTATTAAAAATAGACCAGAGACACAAAGCTGGGAGAGCATGCAAGTATTTTATTAATCCGAAGACCCCAGCCCCATGAATCCAACCTGAAGAAAAGAAGACAGCTTAGAGAAAGAAAGATGAGTAGTTAGCTTAATAAAAACATATTAGCCCTACTCTTGAAGCCAGCCAGTACTACACCATCTAAGACAGATTTGTCATGGCTATTCCACAGAGACACTGACCTAGGGAAAAACCAAGGTCTAATAAGTACTTATTAGACCTTGGGACAAACGATCGACTAAAATGACAGTTTCTACAGGGAAGCAATACGTAAGCATACCTACGGGAGTCTAATGTACCACGTGTGACACGAGCAGGAACATACAGAGGTGGCAGAGAGAAGTTAAGAGGATGCAGCACATTACTTCTGCTCTTGAAGAGCATGCACAATGATGCAACAGAACGATGGTGACTCAGGTTACAATCAAGTAAACTGCCGGTAAGAAAATTAGCATTAGAAACAATCCTATCCAGCAACTTGAGATGGCAATCAGCTGCTGAACACCACACTGGAGAACAGTATTCCAACAGAGGCAACACAAAGGAGTTGTAACACCGCAGTAATAATGAGTGATCTCCAACACACACCAAGCTCTACACATTATACCCAACTTCTGGGAGACAGACCTTGAATTGACCGAACATGTCAAAAAAAGACAGTTTGGCATCAAATGTAACTCCCAGAATAACCAGATTCTCAGACCCCTCCAATACAGTCCCAGAGACGACCATTGTCCTATTCTTGCCAGCATTCAATCTCATACCCCATAACCTGCACCAATCACTAATCCTATCCAGGTCACGATTCAATGACTGAGCAACAGTAATCCTGGCACCAACAGGGGTCGACACAACAACAATGAGAGTGGAGTCATCTGCATAACCATACAAGTCATTCTCCAAGATGTTAAAGAGTTCAGAGGTATACAGTAGGAACAACAAACTGTCTTAAGACACTACCTTGAGGCACCCCAGACACTAATTCCACTCTGCACACCATCCACAACAACACACTGGCATCGAGCAGTGAGGAATTGTGACAAGACAGACAAGACTGAACCTCCAACACCAACAGAGTGAAGTCTGTAGAGGATACCCAGATGGTTTACCCTATCAAACCCGGCAGAAAAGTCAAGTTGCACCAGTCTAGCCTCACGATCCAACTCCAAAGCATTCTGCAGTACATGGGAGATACACAGAAGTGCATCACACTTGCCAAGGCCCCTGCGATATGCAAACTGTGAGGGTGAGAATACACCATTACGTTCCATGAATTTACTTATACGCACAGCTACCAGGCTCTCAAACACCTTAGAATGGCTTAGACAACACAGAAGTGATGGTAATAGGCTTGTAATCGTCAACTGAAGATGACAGGGGTTACATGTGGAGGGCAACTCTACAGACTCCCTAGACTGCTTGAGGAAGTGAAAGAAAGATGGAAGAGGGAATACAATGAGTGTAAAAGGAAAGTGAAGAGGATGGTGAGTGAGAGCAAAAGGAGAATGGATGAGGAATTTGGTAGGAAACTGAGTGAGAAGTTTAGAGAAAACAAGAAATCATTCTGGAAGGAGGTAAAAAGAGAAAGAAGAAAAGGAAAGTCTGGTAGCGTGAGAATGAAGAGAGAGGATTGAGTTACTATGAGTAGAAATGAGGAAATGAGGAAGTGAAAGAAGTGTGGAAGAGACATTTTGATGGTTTGATGAATGAGGGGACAAGAAGGGGATGTGGTGGTGACATGCATGGGGATGGAGGCAGGTGGTAGACGACAGGGTGTACAGGGAGAACTGGGAAGAGAAGAGGTTAGGAAAGTTGAAGGTTGGAAAGGCACCGGGGGTGGATGAGATAACTGCAGAGATGCTGAGGTGTGGTGGGGAGGAAGTTGTGTAGTGGATGCTGCTTATAATATTATGCACATTGGCTTGGAGACAGGAAGAGGTGCCAGAGAACTGAAGGAGAGCCATAATTGTGCCTCTGTATAAGGGGAAGGGGAGTAAGGATGAGTGTGGTAGCTATAGGGGAATAAGCTTTCTTAGTGTATCGGGGAAGGTTCATGGGAAGGTTCATACTGAGAGACTGATAGAAGTAACAGGGAATAAAGTCAGTGAGGAACAGGGAGGGTTCAGAAAGGGTAGAGGATGTGTGGACCAGATCTTTGCATTAAAATCAATAATGGAGAAATATATTGGGACGGGTAGGAAGTTGTATGCTGCCTTTATGGATTTGGAGAAGGCATACGATAGGGTTGATAGGAGAGCTATGATAGATGCATTAAGGATTTACGGTGTTGATGGGCACTTGCTGGATGAGATTGAGGCTTTCTATAGAGAGGCAAAAACTTGTGTGAGTGTCGAGGGTGATTTGAGTGAGAACTTTGATATCAGTGTAGGATTGAGGCAAGGGGTGTGTCATGCCACTATGGTTCTTCAATATCTTTATGGATGGTTGCATGAGATAGATGAAGGTAAAGGTGGCAGGCCTGGGTGCGAGACTGAGGATGAATGGAATAGATTGGTCCTTGGTTGCAAGCTTATTTGTGGATGACACTATGCTGCTGGCTGAGAGTGAAAGGGAGTTACAGAGGGTGGTGGATGAGTTTCAGTCCGTGTGTAAGCGAAGAAAACTGAAGGTGAATGTGTTGGTAAGAGTAAGGTGATGGTATTTAACCCCTAAAGGCCGGTTGACGTGATAGACCGTCTTACGTAAGTAACCGGGCAACTGCACCTACCGTCACAGTGAGTTAGCGCTATTTCGCGCCCTGTACGGCTAGTTTTTCTTGTCGTTGGGCGAGAAAATACACTCACAATATCGATCCGCTACCCACTCAGTCGATTCTTGGAGCCCACGATGGCTGGGCGATTTTTAAGTATTTGCCCTTGTCCGAATTTGTGCTCTAACGATCGTAAGACAATACCGTAGTGAATATATGTACGTGAGTGACTCCATGATATTCCTACAAGGTTACAAATTATTATTTAGTGTATAGATCATGACAGACGATATATAATGGGGTAGTAATAAGAAAATAACACCACAAAACACGCCCATACAGGCACAATCGATAGTAAATATACGTGTTTCCTACGGTACAAGTCGGTTTGTTTATCATTTTCTAAGTGACAGTTACACGATGATATATTCCTACAAGTGTTCATACTATTTTTAGTGTTGAAATCATGACATACGATACATAATAGTAGTAATACGAGTGAGTTGACAACAGACTTGGGCGGGAAACTGAACTCGCATGCCGTAGTCACACTGCTCTCACGCATACACACGGACACACCGCTGTCTCGCGCACAAACATGGTTCACTTCAACTCGCCCTATCTCCACAACTATTCATCGTACAGCCCTCCCGATGGTACCATTGGAAAGAGGAAGAGTTGAAGGTAATGATGGAACAATTTTGAAGTCAGTACACTATATAGGTTAAGAGTGTGAGCGTTGTGAATATAGGGCAAATCTCGGAATTTTGACGCTAGCGGCAGGGTAGAAACGTGGAGGCAAGGTCTACCCTTCCCGGACTCCAGGGGTTAAGAGGACCAAAACAGAAGTAATTGACTTTGCTATATCCTATAGAGTGGCTGTACCAACTGGGACTGAATGTGAGATAACATTAGGAGGTGAGAAGATGGAGGAAGTGAGGGAATTCAAGTAAATGAGAACAGTTTTGTGTAAACATAGAAGGAGAAATCAGGGAGAGAGCAGTGAGGGGCAGGCAGGTCATAATATCACTGGGGAGGACTATGTAGGGTAGAAGTGTGAGTATAGAAGTGAAAAGGGGACTGAGAAATAGGTGCGGTGGAAATGAATTATCTGAGAGGAGCATGTGGACTTACTAGGTGGGATGGAGAAAGTAATGAGAGTGTGTATGAGAGATGTGGTCAGGGTGAGAAGGCAGTTGGGATTGAATGTGGAGAGTGAAGCGTAATACACTGAGATGGTTTGGACATGTGGAGAGAATGCAAAGTGTGGAGTTTGTAAAGGTGTACGATAGTGAAGTTGTGGGACCTGGTGTGAGAGGCAGACCTCCGGTTAGATGGCAGAAAAATGTGGAAGAGTATGTGAGAGAGAGAAGTGGGGGTGGGATAGAGCACGTGAGGAGGGAGTGCATTAACATCTGCCGTGGTGAAAGTTCCCGGAGGGAACAAAATACAGAAGGACACACACACACCAGGACACATAACAAAACACAGAGGGAAACACGTACGCACACACAACAGGACACGGCAAAACACAGAAGGAAACACGCACACATAACAGAACACATAACAAAACACAGAAGGAAACACACACACACACACACAACAGGACACATAATTAACAAAACACAAAAGGAAACACAAACACATAACAGAACACATAACAAAACATAGAAGGAAACACACACACACACAACAGGACACGTAACAAAACACATACACGGACACTCATACACACACACTAAAACACAGAAGGAAACAACACACACACACCAGGACACATACCAAAACACAGAAGGAAACAACACACACACACATAACAGGACACATACCAAAACACACACACATGCACATACATAGCAGGACACATTAAGACACTCAAAAACATCAGCCTACTTAGTAACAATTACTTTCAGTACCTCAGTGTAAAAAACATTGGTGAAGGATAAGGATAGTGAGACGTATTAGAATTTAGACAGGAAGATAAAGGGAATCAGTGATGAGGTGACATAGAGGAGGGTAGGAACTTAGTTAGAAAGGAGTGGGAGAGAGGCGGGTGGTGAGTACGGATGGACCAGGGTACAGGAGGAAGAGGAGGGAGGGAGGGAGGAGAGGCGCCTCGCCTCTGTGTGTGTTATAATCTATTAAAATATCATTTGTAATTCTTACCCGTGTGGAGAAATAGATGCATAATGACTCAGCAGTTCCTCTACTTACCACTCATTCATACAGGTTTAACCTAGCAAACTCAGATACATAATTAACTAGTTTATAACTATGGCTGTTAAAAGCGATAGGTTGAATCATACGTTTGGTAGCGACCGGCGCCATCCCACCTCGGAGAGGTTACGTAATAGACCATACAAACTGTGATAGTATCACATTCTTTTTAACTTTTCAAAGTTATTCGGTAACGTACCTACATCTAATCTATACCCATAGAATGCTTAAACAATGTAGTTTCTTAAGCGAAGTAGTATATTTTATTATTATTTACCAATTCTCCATATTAATCAAATATATCAGTACGAACACAACTTTTCACCTATTTTCCATGACAGTCGTATTTATTATACCTGTAATATCTTTCTTAATAGGGAACTGAACACTTTTTAACATATATCAGTCCAAAGCTAATAAAATTTGGCCTCTAATGAAGTCTTAAAAACCACAGTATATGTTATATTGTGGTGATATCCAGTTGTTGAAGTGAAGTAACGGTCAACAAATTATTCGTGTTTATCTTATGCGTGATTATCACCTAAACTTTAAAGGCGATTATCTCGCTTATTATATGCAATAATAGGATGGTGCTTGCTAAGTTGTCGTAGCGATAGCGCCATATCTGGTCTTGGCCGAGGCTCTCAATTTAATCCCTTCCTTTCTGCTCACTTCTCTTTTGTCCTGTAAATAATAATAATAATAATAATAATAATAATAATAATAATAATAATAATAATGATAATATTAATAATAATAATAATGATAATAGTAATAATAATAATAATGATAATAGTAATAATAATTGTAGTTGTAGTAGTAATTATATATGTAATGATAATAATGACAATATTAGTAATAATAATAGTAGTAGTAGTACTAGTACTAGGAGTAGTAGTACTAGTACTAGGAGGAGGAGTAGTAGTACTAGTACTAGGAGGAGGAGTAGTAGTACTAGTACTAGGAGGAGGAGTAGTAGTACTAGGAGTAGGAGGAGTAGGAGTAGGAGTAGGAGTAGGAGTAGTAGGAGTAGGAGTAGTAGGAGTAGTAGGAGGAGGAGGAGGAGTAGGAGGAGTAGGAGGAGTGGGAGTAGGAGTAGGAGTGGGAGTGGGAGTGGGAGTGGGAGTAGGAGTGGGAGTGGGAGTAGGAGTGGGAGTGGGAGTGGGAGTGGGAGTGGGAGTGGGAGTAGGAGTGGGAGTGGGAGTAGGAGTGGGAGTGGGAGTGGGGGTGGGAGTGGGAGTGGGGGTGGGAGTGGGAGTGGGGGTGGGGGTGGGGGTGGGAGTGGGGGTGGGGGTGGGAGTGGGAGTGGGAGTGGGGGTGGGAGTGGGAGTGGGAGTGGGGGTGGAAGTGGGAGTGGGGGTGGGAGTGGGGGTGGGAGTGGGAGTGGGAGTGGGGGTGGGAGTGGGGGTGGGAGTGGGGGTGGGAGTGGGAGTGGGAGTGGGGGTGGGAGTGGGGGTGGGGGTGGGGGTGGGAGTGGGGGTGTGGGTGGGAGTGGGGGTGGGAGTGGGGGTGGGAGTGGGGGTGGGAGTGGGGGTGGGAGTGGGGGTGGGAGTGGGGGTGGGGGTGGGGGTGGGAGTGGGAGTGGGGGTGGGAGTGGGGGTGGGAGTGGGAGTGGGGGTGGGAGTGGGAGTGGGGGTGGGAGTGGGAGTGGGGGTGGGAGTGGGAGTGGGGGTGGGAGTGGGGGTGGGAGTGGGGGTGGGAGTGGGGGTGGGGGTGGGAGTGGGGGTGGGGGTGGGAGTGGGGGTGGGAGTGGGAGTGGGGGTGGGAGTGGGGGTGGGAGTGGGGGTGGGGGTGGGAGTGGGAGTGGGAGTGGGAGTGGGGGTGGGGGTGGGAGTGGGAGTGGGGGTGGGAGTGGGAGTGGGGGTGGGAGTGGGAGTGGGGGTGGGAGTGGGAGTGGGAGTGGGAGTGGGAGTGGGGGTGGGGGTGGGGGTGGGAGTGGGAGTGGGAGTGGGAGTGGGAGTGGGGGTGGGGGTGGGAGTGGGGGTGGGGGTGGGAGTGGGGGTGGGAGTGGGGGTGGGAGTGGGGGCGGGGGCGGGGGCGGGGGCGGTGGCGGTGGTAGTAGTAGTAGTAGTAGTAGTAGTAGTAGTAGTAGTAGTAGTAGTAGTAGTAGTAGTAGTAGTAGTAGTAATAGTAAAGGAGGAGGAGGAGGAGTAGTAGTAGTAGTAATAATAATAGTAGTAGTAGTAGTAGTAGTAATAAGTAAGTAAGTAAGTAAGTAATGTTTATTGCCATTAATTGGTTACATCTAATATTTTGTAAATAGTTGGAATGATTGGCACGGTCTGTCGAGCCTAAGCTCCCTGACAGACAGTATTAGACATAATAAATACAAGGAACGAGGAACACAAACATATAAACAATCATATACATATACACTTCATACAAAGTTGTTTATAGTACATCTAACTAGGACATCAAAATAATTATATACAATATATTATCTACAATATACAGATACGGCTATTTACTTACAATCTCCATAATGAATATAAAAATGCAATACATTACGTGTAAATTTACATATCAAAACAATTATAATTACTATGATAAACAAACAATGCACTATTCGCAGACTTGTGAATTTTGCAAACGAAAGAAATAACTTTTAACAACATTTTTAAATTTAATAGGACTAGCACTATTTTTGAGCAGTCTTATATCTAAAGGTAGAGAATTCCATAATTGAGGTCCAAAGTAAAAGATGCTGTTTTTAAATAGTATTGTTTGAAATTGTGGACACACTACATTGTTACTATTTCGTCTGGTATGATGTGATGACTCTACAAATTTGAAGAAAGATCTATCTGAATTTTGTTTTACATTTTTGAAAATAGATATCATAAGAAAGCACTTATGGATACTATAAAAGTTGAGCAGCTTATGTTCTGAGAATATTTCAGTTATTGATTCAAATTTTCCTTTGAAAAATATACATCTTAAAATTTTGTTTTGGGCTACCTTTATTTTATTTATGAAAGAAGGCCACGTGCAAGCCCACACTGAAACACAATAAATTAAATGAGGATAACATAGTGTGAAATAGATGCTTATCATTGCTTCAGTCGTGAGATAGCTACGAACCTTATATAAGATACCACACATTCTAGATAGTTTAACATATACATCATTTATATGATAATTCCAATTTAGGTTTTCATCAATATGTACACCAAGAAATTTTGTATTAGTTACACATTGTAGATTTACACCTTCTAAATCTAAGGTTGGCATCTGATTTTTTATAGAACGGTTTTGAAAAAGCATATATTTAGTCTTGGATATGTTAAGTTTTAGTTTATTTACTTTTATCCAATTCCTTATTAAATTCAATTCTCTAGTCAAATTTGAATGCAAGCTATGTATGTCCACATCTGATAGTAATAAATTAGTATCATCTGCATATATTGTTAATTCTAACTTGGAACTAACATTTGTAATATCATTAACATACGTAATGAAAAGTAATGGACCTAAAATTGATCCCTGTGGTACACCTGTGAGTATATCTTTTGAGTATGAATATTTTGCATTACAATATACAGACTGTGACCTATTGTTGATATAACTCTCAAACAGATGGAGTGGTATACCTCTGATCCCAATATGTATCAACTTATCAAACAATATTTTATGACTAAGTGAACCAAAAGCATTAGATAAATCAATATATTCACCTACTACATAGTCCTTTCTTTCTAAACATTTGTAAATATAATTAGTAAACTGTAATACTGCAGACTCTGTTGAACGGTTGGCACGAAAACCGTGTTGACATTCAGACAACAGGTTATGCTTTTCTAAATAGTTTATCAGACGAGAGGCAATAGCTTTTTCATAAATTTTACTGAAAGCTGGAATAATAGAAACGGGACGATAATTACTGATGTCATGCCTACTACCTGCCTTATGTATGGGGATTACTTTGGCTTGTTTTAGTTTGTGCGGAAAGTTTCCAGTTTTTAACCCCTCCGCGACGGGATAACTATGGATAGCCATTTTGTCAGTCCGGGGCTAGTCTTACTTTCCCTACTGCCTGGCCGGGCGCTTTTGGCCGATTTTTCCAAAATCGCTCTATTCCACTTACTCTGTACGTCTAAACTACGATACTGAACAACTTAAATTTGGTCTTGTTAGCACCATCAACTCTTCCTCTTTCCAATAAAACCAACCTCAGCTCTCTACAACTCTCCGTTGCCGAGAAATTAAGTGAGGAATGAAGGGTACTTTCTCGTGTGAGCGCGGCTGCGTTCGCTTAGGTGGAGTGGCTCTGACGACAACTGAACGTGGCCCGCGCGGGTGGCAGTCAGTGTTGTAAGTAAGCATGGCGCAACACAGAATCGGACACGCACGAGAAATCTAATCCACATCCATCCATGTTTACAGTCATTAACACACTGACTGATGATGGTGATTTGTAGGGATGGTGGTGAAGTATAGCCAAGTAAAAAAAAACCCGCCAAATTGGGCTCGCAAATGCCGACATTGGCAATAGCGGTGCTTCATCCTGCCCGGTCACCACATGGCAGGGGTGTAAGACACGACCCGGGGGCTTCCTGGGGCCGTCTATGACCGCGGTCCGGACGTTAAGGGTTAACGTAAGGTTAACAATATGAGTCGGTGGGGTTGTCAGTGTTTTGGATGCTGATTTTATAATTCTTGGTGATATATCGTCATATCCAGGAGTATCGGTTTTAAGATTTTGTAAGTAATTTTCAAATTCTTTAAAAGTAGCTGGGGGCAAATACATTGAAAAGGGGGGAGAATTTTGTAAATAGCGTGTGTGACCCTCATTATGATTAATGTTATGTTCATCAGCAGTTTTTAAAAAGTGCTCATTGAATTTATTAGCAATGTCAGAGCAGAATGGTTTTAATTCAATTGTACAGTGGTACCTTGAGATACGAGTGCCTTAACATACGAGAACTTTGAGATACGAGCCATGGCTCGATCAAATTTTTGCCCTGACATACGAGGTGAATTTTGAGATACGAGCCAAAGAATGGCCGATTTGCCCCTCATCTGCATTTCAAAAAGTGCGCCAGGTGCGTAGTTCAACTGCCTGCCACCAGGTGGCAGCTCACGCTCCCACCAGTGTTGCCAGGTGCAGGGAAATTTCTGTTTTAGGGAATTTCGAAGTCCACACAGGGAAATAATATACAGTTCGTTCATGAGTAAACAGGGAAATTTCTACAAGATGAAATACCTAAAAGACCATCAATGTTCATGAGTAAACAGGGAATAATTGAGGTAAAAATGCTGGCATCATTTTAAGTGTTAATGGCAGCTTTATTTACACTTATTTACATCTTAGTGTTATATATAGCTTTAACATGATACATTTTTAAATCATGTTCACTTTATTAGTCAAATAAATGCGTTTTTCATCCAAGAAATGGAAGTTTTTTTGGACCAAGACCCCATTCTTTTCATTATACATTGTTTCTAATGGGAAAAATAGGTTTATTTTGTGGGAATTTAATTTGTGCGGTGCCTGTAGGAACCTATACCTCGCACATAATGAGGAATACCTGTACTTCTACGATATGTACAATACTGAAGCAGAAATTTACGAAAATGGGTTTTATTTTTATTTTTTTGGGGGGCGGGAACGGATTAATCACATTTTAGTTAATTTCAATGTGATAAATTGATTTGACTTACGAGCATATTGCGTTACGAGCTCAGTCACGGAACGAATTAAACTCGTATCTCAAAGTACCACTGTATTGTTATTTACAATGGAGTTCCGACCAAGTATTGAATTGATGGATTTCCAGTGAGATTTAGGATTTCCTTGAGTTTCCTTTAAATGATCTTTATAATATTTATCCTTTGCTGCTCGAAGAATGGCTGTTAGTCTATTTCTATATTGTCTATAGTGTTCCCGATATGTTAGGGGCCACATATTTGCCAATCGTTCTAATCTGTTCCTTTCTTTTATACTGTTTTTTAAAGCTAATGTAATGTAGGGACTTCGTTCATTTTTTATATTTACTCTAACTCTTCTTTCAGGGAAGTGTTTCTGAAATTCATTGTTAAATTTATTGAAAAATATATCATACGATTCATTTGGACATTTTGAAACCAAAACATCAGTCCAGTTTACCTGTGAAAGATCACAACTCAAACGCTCCAAGGCCGTCCATGTTAGGATTCTTTTGTGGACAAATATTGGTTTACGTTTCACTGAGTTTCGTATTTTGAATTGTGTAACAACTGGAAAATGATCAGTTATGTCTGTATGTATTATATGATTACTAACTATTGATTCCACCTGTGACACCCATATATGATCAATTATTGTGGCTGATGTATCTGTTATTCTTGTCGGTTTCGTAATTAAGGGAAACAGGAAGTATGAATACATTAGATTGATAAACTCGAAGACAGAACTATCAGTAT
>JAWZYT010000822.1:560000-573444 GCA_034508575.1 Petrolisthes manimaculis
GCAGAATGTGAAAAACATAGAACAATAAGCATAATGAGTCAGATGGGAAAGATAATTCTTGGAGTATTGAGAAATAGGTTGCAGAAGAAGGTAGGGGAAAATGTAGCACAAGAGCAATTTGGATTTAGAGCAGGAAAGGGCACAAGCAATGCCATCTTTTGTCTAAGAACCATAATTGAGAGAGCGGTGGAGATAGAGAAGGACATATATATGTGCTTTGTAGACTTTGAAAAGGCTTTTGATACAGTTAGACATGGAGAGATGGTAAAGATACTTAAGGAGATAGGGGTGGATGGTAAAGATATTAGATTGATTGCAAATTTGTATTGGAATCAGAGAGCGGCTGTTCGAATTGGAGGGGAAAAGTCGGAGTGGATAGATATAAGGAGAGGAGTGAGGCAGGGGTGTGTCCTCTCACCAGACCTCTTCTCTTTATACGGACAAAAATGCATGGTGAACCTCGAAGATCTGGAGGGACTGAGAGTTGGAGGAAGAAATATTACTAACATACGTTATGCGGATGATACAGTTCTTTTGGCAGATTCAGAAGAGAAGTTGCAAAGACTTGTGAATCAATTGAGAGAAGCCGCTGAAGAGAGGGGTCTGAAAATAAATACAAAGAAAACTGAGGTGTTAGGTGTAACAAAACGAAGAGAGAGGCTGAGGGTACGTGTATATACTGGAGGAAGACTAATTAAACAAGTAAGAGAATTTAACTACTTGGGAAGTACAGTGTCAGAAGAGGCAAACTGTGAAAAAGAAATAAAGAGGCGAATAATATTGGCAAAAAGTGCTTTCATGAGAATCAGAAACTTGGCAACGAATCTGAGCTTAAGAATGTCTTTAAGAATCAGATTAATGAAATGTTACGTTTGGTCAGTTTTAACATATGGATGTAAATGAATGTTAAGAAGAATATGGAAAATAAACTAGAAGCAATGGAGATGTGGTTCCTGAGAAGGATGCCAAGAATTCCATGGACAGCAAGAATAAGCAACGAGGAAGTGTTAAGACGAACAGGAGTGGAGAGGGAGTTGATGAGTAGTATCAGGAGGAGACAACTGGGCTTCTTGGGGCATATACTGAGAGCTGGAGGAATGGAGAGGGATTGTTTGTTGGGAAGGGTTGAGGGAGGTAGAGACAGAGGAAGAAGTTCATGGAGACCTTGATATAAAGCATAAGTGTAACAGGATGGTGGAGAGAAGAGAGGAATGGAGCTCCAGGATTGCCAACGTCACGTCACAGTCACAGTCACAGCCATAGATATTATGAAGGAGAGGAAAGGAAGGGAGAGATGGAGGAAGAGGAGAGAAGGAAGAGACAAGGAAGAGAGAATGGAAGGAATGAGAAGAGGAGGAGAGAAGGAAGAAGTGGAGAAGAGAATGGAAGGAAGGAGAAGAGGAGAGAAGGAAAGGAGGGAGAGGAGAAGGGAAGAAGGGAGAGGAGGAGAGAATGGAAGGAAGGAGAGGAGGAGACAATGGAAGGAAGGAGAGGAGGAGAGAAGAAGGGAGAGGAGGAGAGAATGGAAGGAAGGAGAGGAGGAGAGAATGGAAGGAAGGAGAGGAGGAGAGAATGGAAGGAAGGAGAGGAGGAGAGAAGAAGGGAGAGGAGGAGAGAATGGAAGGAAGGAGAGGAGGAGAGAATGGAAGGAAGGAGAGGAGGAGAGAATGGAAGGAAGGAGAGGAGGAGAGAAGGAAGAGGAGAGAAGGGAAGAAAGAAGAGGAGGAGGAGAGAGAATGGAAGGAAGGAGAAGAGGAGAGAAGGAAGAGGAAGGAAAGAAAGGAGAGAAGGAAGAGGAAGGAAAGAGAGGAGAAGAGAATGGAAGGAAGGAGAGGAGGAGAGAATGGAAGGAAGGAGAGGAGGAGGAGAGAGAATGGAAGGAAGGAGAGGAGGAGAGAATGGAAGGAAGGAGAGGAGGAGAGAATGGAAGGAAGGAGAGGAGGAGAGAATGGAAGGAAGGAGAGGAGGAGGAGAGAGAATGGAAGGAAGGAGAGGAGGAGAGAATGGAAGGAAGGAGAGGAGGAGAGAATGGAAGGAAGGAGAGGAGGAGAGAATGGAAGGAAGGAGAGGAGGAGGAGAGAGAATGGAAGGAAGGAGAGGAGGAGAGAATGGAAGGAAGGAGAGGAGGAGAGAATGGAAGGAAGGAGAGGAGGAGAGAATGGAAGGAAGGAGAGGAGGAAGGGAGAAGAGAAGGAGGAAGGGGAGGAGGAGAGAATGGAAGGAAGGAGAGGAGAAGAGAAGGAGGAAGGGGAGGAGAGAGAATGGAAGGAAGGAGAGGAGGAGAGAATGGAAGGAAGGAGAGGAGGAAGGGAGAAGAGAAGGAGGAAGGAGAGGAGGAGGAGAGAGAGAGAGAGGTGTGAGGGAGTGTGTTGTGAGCTCCACATATAACTGTCATTTTCTAAGCTCGTACACTTCAGAGTGCCTTTAGTTTTTCACAACTAAAGCATGAATATACTGTGACCACGTAGAAGAGAATTTACAATATATCTACAGTGAGAACAGTAAGAAATTAGTGGTATAAAGTGACTTGGGTTGGCTTCTTCCCCTACCCGACGCCGCTTTGTTTACAGTTGTAGTGCAAGCCTCTGCCACCGTAGTACCAGCGCCAATTCTGTGTGGAGAAAATATGAGTGTAGACGGAGCCTCACACAGATTAATTGATAGGCCAGCTGGTATTCCTGGGTATCTCCCGAGACAGTGGTGTGCAGTTTGTGGCCTAAAGATAACTAACACAATTAGGTCACAGAGGTGCATAGAACAAGGGTGCCCTAATATATCCCACACTGCCTGCCTGGACAACGAGCCAGAGTTCAACTGTGAAAATACTCAAGAATTGAGGGTACGTGTGGGTATTAGAGGCCAAGTGACCTTCAGACTTCCTCAGGTGACTCCTGACCTAGGCTGGTCCACTCTCCTATGCCCTTCTGCATCTGTAGAGGAGGAGGATCTGGTTGACCTTACCAGGGAGGAACTCAAAGTGTTGGTGTTAACCCTTAGAAAAGATCTGTCAGAGGGTAAGGAACAAATTAAAGTGTATAGTGTTGCTATAGACAAGCTGACAGATAAAAGAAGTGTACTTGCAGAAGCCCTTGAAATTGTTGATAGCTTCATATCTCTCAGAGAAAATTCAAGGGACAAGACTGACTTAAAGACAATATCATGTACAGCAAGGCCAGACAAAATTGACAAGGGTTGGGCAGAACACATAAGTGTCAACACAGAAGCTGGTGAGTGTTGGGCCACGGTAGGAGACTGTGGAGACAGGGGTAGTAACGATATAACCGGCACACCTAACCGGCCCGAGTTAATCCCCAGCTCCAGTTTGGCCGTTCAAGTAACTCAGGACATTGGAGTAGGCGAGGGAGGGTCGGGTGACTCTGTGCTATCCTCTGCCTCTTCTCCTGCTTGCCCCACACTGCCACATAACCCTCCATCACCACGTAACCCTCGACCAAGTGCCCCTCCACTACGTACCCCTTCACCACGTGCCCCTCCACCACGTACCCCTCCACCACGTGCCCCTCCACCACGTGCCCCTCCACCACGTACCCCTCCACCACGTGCCCCTCCACCACGTGCCCCTCCACCACGTGCCCCTCCACCACGTGCCCCTCCACCACGTGCCCCTCCACCACGTGCCCCTCCAACACGTGCCCCTCCAACACGTAACTATCCGCCTCGTATCCCGCCTCAACATCTCCCACCCTCACTTGTCCATCCCATCCGAACCCAGCCAGTTCAACGTCCACAAACAGTGCGAGGTAACAAGCACTACCCACAGGGCAGCAGCCACCAGAGGTCTTCACAGGGCCAAAGGTGACCCCCTCGAGGACAGTTCCATAACAACACTACGAGGGTGACAGAAGAAAGGCCAACAAGTGAGAGATTGACACAAATCAGGTGTTCCTTGTGTCACCGCAAGGACCACTCTGAGGAACAGTGTCCAAAACATCTTACTTGTGAGTACTGCCAAGGACGCTTCCACACTGAACGGACGTGCCGAGAGCGACAGGCGGACAGGAGGCACCAGGATCTGATTCAGGCTGTCAGGCTGGGAAGCCAGGAGACACTAGCTGTTCTCCTTGGAGCTGCCTGGCGTCTTCCCTCTCAACAACTTAATAACACCTGGGGAACCCGGCCTACCCCTGGGGTGGGACTTTACAACTCCCACTACCCATACCCCCAAGGTGTAAGCTTCCCTCAAATTCCTACACCCCATAGTAATGCCTACCAGTGGCACCAGGAGGCACCAAGGGCATTGTGAAAGGGATTTGAAAATTGTGTCAGCAAATGTGAGGGGCTTCCACACCAACGTGGGAGAACTCACACACAGATTTGTACAAGCAAATAAAGCTGACATTGTGTTTGTGTGTGAGACTTTCCTGGACAATAAGGTGACATCAGGTTATGCCAGGATAAAAGGCTATTCCTCCTGGGTTAGAAAAGACCGCTCAACTCTCGGTGGGGGAGTGGCTCTTTGCTTCAAGAATTCTCTCAGGGTTGTGGTACTAGACACACCCATCCCTGCAGATCTGGAAGTAATTATATGGAAAGTATGTGGTGACAAGGACGTCGGCATATTGTGTGTGGGTTGTTACAGACCCCCTTCTCAGGGTACAGTTCTCATCGACTACCTCCTGACCAATCTTGATCGCCTCATGACTGACCATCATTGTAAATTTGTAATAATTCTCGGAGACCTGAATCAGCGGGGGATACAACACTCTTTTGACTCCCTACTGGCTGTGTTCAACCTGCAGAACTACGTCACCTTCCCAACCCACAGATCTGGTTCATCCATCGATCCTGTGGTAACAGATTTGCCCAGTCATGAGATCCAGTGCTCCTCTATGGGTCCAGTGGGTAGCTCAGATCATGAGGCCATCCTTACAAAGATAACCTTCAAGAGGCCTCGTGACGAGAGTATCACACCAACTCTCTGGCAGTGGGAGAGTGCAGACTGGTGCAAACTACGGAACAGTTTGGAGCAAACAGACTGGGAAAGTGTGCTGCAGGGTGATGTGGACCAGCAGGTGGAGTGGAGCAGTTTACTGAAACATTACTGAGTGTACAGAACCGATGGGTTCCCCATAAGCAGCATAAGACTAAGGCCACAGATCAGCCTTGGTTTGGTCCCCAATGTTGCACAGCCTCAAATGATAAATATAGGGCTTGGCGTCGCTACAAGCGCCACCCCACACGACACAACAGGACACTCCTCCGTGCAGCAACTGCTCGCTTGGTAACTACCCAGGCTTGGGCAAGGGAGCAATGGGAGGAGTGTTTGAGAAGAAAGTTAAGAGGTGGCAATGTCGGCTCTAAGCAATGGTGGGGCCTTGTGAAAGACGCCCAAGGAGAGACACATGAGTCTTCCATTCCTCCTCTAATACAGGCAGATGGTACTACAGTCCACTTGACAAAAGACAAGGTAGACCTTCTGGCCCAACACTTTGCCCGGAAAATGACTGTGCCAGACCCAACCAGGGCAACCCCGTCCCTCCCTGTGGTGGCTGGGGGGAAGCTGACTTCATTCTCTTTGTCTGAGGCAGAGGTTCGAGCCTCCCTTTCTGCGCAGTGGGCCCTGACGGGGTAAGCCCCAGAGTGCTTCGCAGGTGCTCAAAGGAACTGACAAGTCCTCTAACCAAGTTGTTCCGGGCTATCCTGCATCACAACCAGTGGCCAAGGCTTTGGAAGACCAGTCACGTCGTCCCAGTACACAAAAAAGGTAGCAGGTCAGAAGTAACAAATTATCGGCCTGTTTCACTGTTGTCTGTGATTAGTAAAGTGTTGGAAGGCATTATTACCCAGCGACTCACCACTCATTTGGAGGAGCAGTACCTCCTCAGCGAGAGACAGTTTGGGTTCAGGAAGGGACGCTCAGCGGCAGACCTCAACCTACTGTTAGTCAACGAATGGAGCGACGCCCTGGATCAAGGAAGACCTACAGCTGTTCTTGCTTTAGACATTGCGGGTGCCTTTGACCGAGTGTGGCATCCCGCACTGGTAGAGAGGCTGCATGCAGCCGGGTTGAGTGGAGGTGCGCTGGAGCTGTTGCGGCATTACCTGCTTGAACGGCACCTAAAAGTAGTGCACAATGGGCAGCAATCGCCCCCTTGTAACATAGAAGCAGGAGTGCCACAGGGCAGTGTGTTGGGGCCACTGCTCTGGAACATTTACGTCAATGACCTGTTAAACCTTGTCCCTAGTGCCAAGGCATATGCGGATGATGTCACGGTGTCAGTGTCCTTTGCCCCAGGTGATGAGACATCTACAATATCCCACCTCAACACTATACTCCACCGCTTAGAAATCTGGGGACGAAGGTGGCAGGTCAGTTTTGCACCTCACAAGACACATCTGATGGTGGTGTCTAGAACTAGGCATGATATACGCCTGTTTTTTGATGGGGCATTTCTGGCACCATCGAAGGAACTGAAGATCTTGGGAGTCACCTATGATGATAAGCTGAACTTTAAGCCCCATATCATGCAGCTTGCCAGAACTGCAGCAGGACAACTGGCCTCCCTCCGGAGGATCTCATGGCTTCTTGATAATAGAGGGCGTGAGCTCCTCTATAAAGCCCAGATTCGCTCTACCCTAGAATATTCTTGTCTGGCATGGGGAGGGGCGGCACCCTCTCACATTGCAGTGCTGGATAAAGTTCAGCGGAGGGCAGAGAGGATCATATGGGATGGCCAGCAGAGGCAGCCGGGTGCTCTGCAGTGTCTACAGCATCGCCGGGACGTTGCAGGCCTCACCACCTTCTTTAAGGCACAAGTAAGGAGGACACCTCACTTAAATCAGCTCCGGCAGGCTGAACGACGTACAGAGGTATTTACCAGGACTGTGGCTGCAGAACCTGGTGCCCTGGCTTTGCATCGTTCACACTCCACTCACCACCAAAGACAATTCACACAAGTATACACAAGATTATGGAACTGCCTACTTGCCTCAGACAGCTGCCCAAACCATCTTACCAATACTACGGTTGTGTTGCAGAGGTTTAAGGTGCTGGTACATAGGTGGCTTAGCAGTGTCCGTGACAGTGACACGGAACATTGAGTGGTGTGATAGTATTCCTGTATCATAGCCATTGAATATTACAGAATGGTGATACGTTTGTAAACGGGTGGGTTTTAAGATAGGTGGTACTAACCAGGCAGCCTTTAGCCTAAAAATTCCCGGAAAGGAACACACTTACAAAGAATAAAAAGTAATTGTTCAAGAATAAAGAAAAAAAAAAAAAAAAAAAAAAAAAAAAGGAGAAAAAGAGGAGAAAGAGAGAGAAAGAGAGAGAAAGAGAGAGAAAGAGAGAGAGAGAGAAAGATAGAAAGATAGAAAGATAGAGATAGAGATAGAGAAAGAGAGAGAGAGAGTATACTTGTATAGGGCACAAATATCCACATACATACATACACACATACACAAATTCAAAATACATAGAGAAATATATACACACATACACACAAATATTGTATGAATAATAATAATAATAATAATATTAATAATAATAATAATAATAATAATAATAATAATAATAATAATAATAATAATAATATTAATAATAATAACAATAATAATAATAATAATAATAATAATAATAATAATAATAATAATACAGTATGTATGTATGTATGTATGTATATATATATGTATGTATGTATATATCTATGCATGTATTATATTTATTAAATGTATGTATGTATGTATGTATGTACAGGTCTCCCTCACCATACGATTGGGTTAGGTTCTTCAAAACCCAATCGTATAGCGATCGATCGTATAATGAGCTTAAGGTTTAATGGGATAAATAGGGTTACGTTCCAAGACTCGTATATTATGACCATAACATCACTATTTACTACCATAATATATAATTAATGGTAACAAACAATGTTAAGAACAGTTAATCACTTTATTTAACTTACAGTTAAGTATATCGGTATTGTAATTTGTGAAATTAGGCCCAGGCACACAAAGAACATTCACTTGTCATCATCTGACAGCATGGACAGGGGAGAGTCGAGAGATAGAGAGGGTGTAGTGGAGAACGAGAAGGCTAGACAGTGTGGCGCCTGAGGGTGGATGGCACGGGAGGGGAGGTAGACAGTGTTGACACAGTGGATGGAGAGTGGGATGGCACAGACACACCGAAAACATACACTCGTCCTCGCACACAGAAAACATTCACTAGTCATCATCTGACAGCATGGACAGGGGAGAGTCGGGAGATAGTGAAGGTGTAGTGGAGAACGAGAAGGCACTAAGGCAGACTGGTAGGCTAGACAGTGTGGCGCCTGAGGGTGGATGGCACGGGAGGGGAGGTAGACAGTGTTGCCACAGTGGATGGAGAGCGGGATGGCTCAGACAGTGGCAGACACACCGAAAACATACACTCGTTCTCGCACACAGAAAACATTCACTCGTCATTATCAGACATGCCGTTTTATTATGTCCAGCTTAGACTGCAAGCTCAAGCTCTCACTTGCTTTTTTGGGCTTTACATCACTAGGAGAAGTGCTTGCAGGTCGCTTAGAAGCCATAACGAGACGAATGAATCACTCGATAATAAGAGAGGGGCAGTATGATAATGGTAGCAGTGGGAGCTTGACTGAAGGAGACAACTTGTCTCCTTCAGTCAAGCTTGCAGTCTAAGCTGGACATAATAAAACGGCATGTCTGATAATGACGAGTGAATGTTTTCTGTGTGCGAGGACGAGTGTATGTTTTCGGTGTGTCTGAGCCATCCCACTCTCCATCCACTGTGTCAACACTTGTCTACCTCCCCTCCCGTGCCATCCACCCTCAGGCGCCACACTGTCTAGCCTACCAGTCTGCCTTAGTGCCTTCTCGTTCTCCACTACACCTTCACTATCTCCCGACTCTCCCCTGTCCATGCTGTCTGATAATGACGAGTGAATGTTTTCTGTGTGCGAGGACGAGTGTATGTTTTCGGTGTGTCTGAGCCATCCCACTCTCCATCCACTGTGTCAACACTGTCTACCTCCCCTCCCGTGCCATCCACCCTCAGGCGCCACACTGTCTAGCCTTCTCGTTCTCCACTATACCCTCTCTATCTCCCGACTCTCCCCTGTCCATGCTGGGTCAGACAAGGGAAAACAGTTCAAAACACGCAGACGACGCAGTTCTTCCAATCGTCGCTACGCTTGGGTGGCGCTGTCATCGCTCGCTCAAACAAATGATAGTAACCTTGCGCAGCGGGAGATCGTAAATGCGAGTGAAAATGATCGTTTAAAGAGCCAAGGGTATCAAAGTAGTTAAATCGTATACGCGAAATATCGTATAGTGATGCATTGTATAGTGAGGGAGACCTGTATGTATGTATGTATGTATATGTATGTATGTATCTATGCATGTATTATATTTATGTATGTATGTATGTATGTATGTATGTATGCATGTATTATATCTATGTATGTATGTATGTATGTATGCATGTATTATATCTATGTATGTATGTATGTATGTATGTATGCATGTATTATATCTATGTATGTATGTATGTATGTATGTATAGATATAGATAGAAATAGATATAAATATAAAGATAGAGATAGAAATAGAGACAGATAGAGATAGATAGAAAGATATAGATAGAAATAGAGATAGATAGAGATAGATAGAAAGATATAGATAGAAATAGAGATAGATAGAGATAGATAGAAAGATATAGATAGAAATAGAGATAGATAGAGATAGATAGAAAGATATAGATAGAAATAGAGATAGATAGAAAGATATAGATAGAAATAGATATAAATATAAAGATAGAGATAGAAATAGATATAAATATAAAGATAGAGATAGAAATAGATATAAATATAAAGATAGAGATAGAAACAAGAAGGTAGACCATCAAGCTTTTGTTATTAAGTCATCTTGCTATAAAACATACAATAAAAACAAATATAAAAGTGGTGTATGTTTACCTGAGGTCCAGCATACAGTGTAGTTTGGAGAGACACAACTGGTATACAACAACTCCCCATCAACCATTATATTTGACAGTCCTGCAATCCATAAAACATATCTAATTTATTTTAAAAACTATTTATTCACCTATTTGCCAATCACTGGTTACTGTTATCTCTTATGAGATGAACAAAACACAAACCCTATTATGACACATTAGAATTATCCTTTTCCCAGTCCACACACACACACACACTCCCTCATGTAACCACTAACTCACTCTAATAATACAGTTGTCAACTTTTCCCTTTCCAATCTCTCGTTGTGGCAAAATATCTGCCAAATGCATCACTATAAATCCTATTATTCCTTACAGATTTTCCCCTAACAGCACTCACCAAAGTCTGCAATCTTAACCTAACCTAACCTAACCAAACCTAACCTAACCTAACCTAACCTAACCACCATATGACGGTGGCAATAGTCAACCCCTGAAATTATCTGCTGGAAGAACCTTCCAGCTTCTGACTCCTTCAGCTGGAATGAGATGACATGACGGTGGTTATAAAACAAGAACTGTATATATAACTAGCAGCAAAGTGTTGAAACAAACAGTAGAGAAAGGAGTCTGTCTCTATAAACATGAGGTACTGTATGTAGATAAAGTATTACCACTATTACTGACATGTTCTGAAATCATTGGAAACACTGACTGTGGGGTTTTCAGAGTAAATTTGACTAAGTAGAGAAGATAAGTAAGAATTTAATTTGAAGGCAAATGGTGAAGAACTCAAAATTGTTAAAGAATTAAAGTAACTAGGGGAAAAATCTGGATAAGGGGTGTGAAAGTTATGTACACAAGAACAAGAACAAGAACAAGAGCTCTCGACTTAGGCCGGAGCTAAAAACAGTTGAACCCTAATATTTCACCAGGATTAAATATTGTAGTAGCAATTTATTAGAAAAGTCAGAGTGAAGAGGTGTGTACAGTACTCTGTACAATATTAATTTGCTCTGTACTGTACATTTTACTGTATGTATACTGTACTTTATTTAGCTTAGATAAAGTATTACTGAACATTTATTATAGATTATAAACTAATCTTACCCTTTTGCTTGATATAATCAAAAAGTTCTCCTCCTGAAGCCTATCCCATTACCATAAAGATGTCAGTGGAGGTACTAATTACCTGCTACTGTACCTGAAAAACACAAACACTCTATATTAGGGGAATAAAGCAAATACTGTAACCCAAACCAAAATAAAACAGACCACAGTAGCAACAAACGACCAATCAATATCCAGAGTGTTACTGTGACTATTATAGTGAGTTTTACATCACTATCCAGAGTGTTACTGTGGCTATATAGTGAGTTTTACATCACTATCCAGAGTGTTACTGTGGCTATATAGTGAGTTTTACATCACTATCCAGAGTGTTACTGTGGCTATATAGTGAGTTTTACATCTATTCTACATTAATCCTTTACTAGTGCTTAGTACTTACAACAGGTAATCTTATGGAGGTGTGTACTGATATGAGTTGATGAAGGTCTCAAGGTCAGGGCAAGTAAAGGAAAGATGGCTTCACATTAAGGACACTGTGTTCGTGTATGGGAGCTGGAGGCTTTGGATTCCTCCTCACTAGGCCACCAAACACCATTCTTCCCTATAAGAGGTATTTGGTGGCAATATTGGAAGGACTTATTTACCTCCAATTTTCTGACTACATCACAGGGTCCTTCAGAGCAATCCTACCAATCCTTGTTATCACTTAGCACACAAACTTTCTTGAATAACTATGGTCATCACACCTATAGGTTTATACATTTCTCACACTATAGCCATGCTTCAGGGTTGCTAGGAATACAGATGAGTGTTGAGTACTGACCATCTTGTCTCAGTAGGAGTGTCAGTGTAGGTATTGGTGATAAAGATCTTCACATCCATCAGGGTATCTATCTGATTCCTTCAAGGTCAACTCCAGCTCTCCTACCTTTGCCAAATTATCTGGTGCATTCCTCCCCCAGCTCCCTGTCAAGTGATGGAGGTACAGTATTTCAGTTAACAGTATATGTATACTGTTTGTACAGTATTTATATTATAAATTCATAAGCTATCAACAACACAAAGTTCAGCTGTTTCATCTAGTGTGACACTCAATAATATCGGGGCCTCACAAGAGTCATGGCTGGGTTACTCACAGTCTTACAAAAAAAATAGCTTTCCTCCATACCTAACGTTAGGTATAGCGGGTAGTAATCTTTTTGGTAACCTGGGTAACCTTCAGGATTCAAGGTCTATATAGAGAGGTTGACAAAGTCCCAAAGGTTACCCAGGTCACAACCCGTAGCCCAAGATTTAATGAATACATGAATTAATTAGATCTTGCTGTAGCCTTCATAGATGAGAGAATCAGTACATATCATACAAGATCATCTGGGTTATCCCTCTATGTAACCCCAGTAATGAACAGGATTGCTTAACACCCTGCCAGCCATGTAGTGTTGTCAACTGTCCATAGAGTTTACAATTTTCCTGCTACACCAGTCTCTAAAATTTAAACTACATTGTACTACAATCCTCTGTCCTTTAGAAGTGGTTACCAACTTACACCTCTTCTCTTCCACTCTTTCCCATGTCACATTAACACAGGTATATAGGACAGTTTACTTTGAGTCATTTTGCCGTGCATTACACTGACAAAAGATCGCCATATTAATGAAGATAAATTAAAACATGCAAATAAGTGGTTTGACTCTAAAAAAAAACACAACATGAATCTGCGAACCCATCTGAAAGATCCCACATACTGTAGGTAGCAGGTGGTTCTTGTGGTGTTTCCCCAGCTTCCACTTTACCACCTACCCTGGTCAAAGCTTCTCTTCTTATATCCCAGCAGGGACTCTAGTTTTATCTCTCATTAACACAAGAGTGAATCATTTCTTAACATAGTTCTTCATTTTGATATTTACCACCGTCCCTCATAATACTATTACAAGTTTACAAGACAAGCAGTGTTGCCAGTCAATGCCAGACAAAGTGAATCAAAGATAATCTGCCTGATTCACTTCAAGTTCAATTTGCTATACTAGTTAATAGTACTCCCAGAGAACATACACATAGACAAGATGAATTTGTTCAAACTTCATATATATATATATAGGATGTGGAAACTAATAAGATACACAGAAATAAAACAACGTTTGGGGCGCCGTTGCAAAGGCAAGCCTTGCACTACAACGGTCTAATAACTGTGTTATTATTAAGCCGTCATCTGCTGGGCTGTGTTGGTGGATAGCGGGACTCGGCTGGCCCGGGCCGCTGAGAAAATTGTTGCCTCTATCAAACGGCTTGGGACGGCCCGGGTTGGGCTGGGCTTGGCTGCCAACAGCACATAAACCAAACTTGTTGTTTCTATGGCAACGTCAACGCTGCGTCCGCACAACGTTTTCTGACATGTACAGTTGGCCACATATGAAGGCTCATAACTTGTGAGGTGGCTACAAT
>JAWZYT010000823.1:0-80000 GCA_034508575.1 Petrolisthes manimaculis
CAAACATAGCCGTCTCTTCCCCTACAACAACCTCACTTACACTATAAAAATACACACCCTTCCTTCACATTTTCCTTTGTAATTCTCTTCTGTACCTACCCATGGCACTTTTCCCACAGCTCATACTCTTAGTGTAAAACATAACACACTTCCATTTAGGTACACATCCTCTATCCACCATTCCCTTCATATTAGTCTCAATAAGAACCAGTATATCCAATGCTCTCCTTTTATATCTTTCATTGATGGTATAGCATTTATTTAATGATTAAAATACCATTTTAGACAATATTCCTGTAGGCTTCCAGTTTGATACACTGTATTGTATTAATATTATGTGACCAGCGTTATTATGAAATATATGTACATTTGTCTGTATTTGTGTGTGATGACCTTGTGCTGATATGGACAGGTTCTGAGCTTCTGAGTGGGGAGAAGCAACGTACAGGTTCACCCAGGAGTACCACGGGTTCATCTTCACTCACCCGACGACACTCTCACACCTCCGTCCTCAAGTAGGTGCAAGGGCTAGGACGGACGAGGGCAGAGATGGAGGATTGATTGCTTAATATTAGGCGCCGCAACTGTAGGTCATATGGCGTGATTATGAGGTGATTGTGAGGGGGGACAGTAAACACAAAAGGTAATAGAGGAATAAAAGGGACGGTTGGAGAAATAAAAGCCCCATTTGGTCGTCTTTTACGACAAGCGGGGATACTGATGAGGTATTCGTAGCCCCCCTACCTACCCCATGGGAACAAAGGTGGAAGAAAAGGACAGAATGTACAGTTAGCATATTTCCTTGGAGAGGGGCAGTATTTCTCCCCACTCACCCACACATGCTAACATATCAACACACCCACACACACAAACAAACAAACAATACCCTCCACACAATGACATACATCTCACACCCCACACCAACACCTCTCACACAACAACAACATCTCACCTGTCACCATTTGCCCTGCAGAATGGTACGTGTTGTGGATTTGATGGTGTCTTCAGCACTAAGGACTGTCTTGCACAACACCTTCACCAGTCTCCTCCATGCTCTCATGCCCACACCTTCTTCTAACATCTCACAGCAGGATGAAGTGGTAAGTAACATAATTATACGCTGGTTCCTATTTTTGTTTCTACTGGTCATGACTACATATTTTATTGACCTAGCATGTTGTTGTGATCTATGTATCATACTTGTATCAGGAAGCTTACAGGTCGTCAAAGCTGCAACACCATTCATAAGAATACATAATAAGCTGTGTGCTCGCTTCCTTGGTACAAATTTGTTAGTTTGTCGAATACCTTACATACATATGGGGGACTGGGGGTGTTTATCCTGTAAAAGTAGAAAACACAAACAAATTGCAAATATGAAGCACCCTTTGAGGTGACAGAGTAATATTATTAAACTTACTCTTCAACAAAATGGTGTTTCAACGCTAAATTCGCATTGCAAAATAATAGGAACTGAGGGACAAAGAGATGACGCTTTATGAAATGTCAGTACCGTATACAGCAAGTTTCTTTTGACGCACAGTAGTGTTTTATTTTTCTAGTACAGTATTTGTTTTCATAATGAGTACAAGAAGCAAGCAGTAAATGTATTGCTATTTTATTATCTATTCCTCGTTGTCCAGGATGTTACTGAAGAAGCCAGTGGTACATTCCTGGTGGAGGCACAGGTGGAAGGTGGTGAAGTGTCTTGTTGGCCTGGACGGGAGGGGCTGGTGGGTGGTATGAGGGCTGTACTGAGGGCTTGTGAGGCCACCTTACTCTCCTTAACACCACTCTTGCCTTATTTCACTCCACACCACAGGTAATTTGTCAAACATTCACACGGAAACAAATCATATAAATATTTCTTAGCAGTCTTTCCTCTGAGGCATAAAATAAAGGTAATATACTGTACAGTACTTGTAGATAAGCTTCTAAAGAGGGTAGTGAGTGCTTAATTTGAAATAGGAAGAGAAATATACAAAGTTCAGTGTTCATTGAGTAATGTGATGGAGTAGTTAAAGCCAAATAGAAAATGTATACAGTTTTTTTTGTTTAACTTTATATATTGCTTTTATGATTACTGTATTCCTAATTTTGATATAATATTGTTGCTTACCATAACGAAGAGTGCTTAGTAAATAATTTCACGTGTTTGAGGCTGGGCTCTGTGTCGTGTGAGGAGAACCTGGTCCTTCGCATCATGCTAGAGGACGACCTTGACCTGAGGACGACTGGGGACAAGATTCTGGCCCTGGTGGAAGATGGCTGGAGGAGGGTGGAGGCCGAAGTGGCGCCACTCCAGGACTTGCTGCGTCAGGCCGATGTGAAGGGGAATCAGGAGGAGGGACTGCAGGATCGAGGTGAGATCACTTGGAGAGTTAAGAGGAAAGTATACTTTTAGTACATTTGAATGTTTTGATTCCTCCAAAGTATGCTAGGAAACAGAACCAGATGGAATAGTTTGGAGGAATCCTTATCTCCAAAACTGTCAATACTATACCCTCCCCTTAATGTTATGTTGAGGAAGAGGGCAATTTACTAATTTGGGTTCAAAATTTGTGTTCCATTGGGTTGTAGACGTGATTAATAAGGTGTGTCCTGATTGGGTGACACATTCACCTGACTCCCTCACTGCTACTAACCTCTCTGTAACCAAGCTGGTGGTGGTGGCATAGGTGTGTATAGTATTTACTCTAGCTCATCTCTTCTTCAACATATACAATTTTAGTGGATACCATTATTTAGTCTCAGCAATGATTGTAGCGTCCAGATGAGTTTGTCACAACTCAATATAACATTAATTAAACAAACAAATTACGACGAGAAGTGAACAAAGCTCCTTAAAATATTTATACAACTTTTTATTATAATAGTTTTTATGCAGTAAGAATTAAATCGATGATGTTATAATAACGTTTCATTCCATAAAACTAAGCCTCCTAAGCACAATGGTGTAATCAAATTACAGATAAAACCTGATATAAGTGAAAGACGAAACCAATTCTAGATACATGTGGCGACCTAATTGAGAGTGTTGTCAGCGGCAGAAGAAGACAGACTACAACCAAGGCTTGGGCTACAACCAAGGCTTGGGCTACAACCAAGGCTTGGGCTACAACCTTCCTCCAGTTTAGGACATTTCCTGGATTTTTTTGTTCTGGCACCGGCAAAGGCAATTTGGTATTCTTAATAATACGGTACATGGATTAACATGTTGGATTAAAAATACTTACGGTACATAAAGGAATTATCTCTCTGTTTTTTTAATTTTCTTTATATGTACTACAACAGATTTGTCTAATATATATATCCATGTATTACTGTGTTATTAAGAGTTTGGAATGCGTTGGTGTGGTGTGCAGTAATACACAAAGACAGGTACAGTACAGTACAGTACAGACCTGCTGGCTGTGGCAACACTCTCAGTTAGGTAGCCACATGTATCTATAATTTCTTCTGTCTTTCACTTATATCAGATTTTATCTGTAATTTGATTACACCATTTTGCTCAGAAAGTTTTGTTTTATTGAATGAAATGTTTTAGATAAATACTTGTATCCACCACTTCCTTTGACACTCCTTGAAAGCCACCAAATGTTTTCCCAGCCTTCTGTTATTTATTACAATACACACTAAGGGATTTCCGGAGTCTGTGTTAATAGTATACTGATAAATTTAATCATCTTATATTAATTTTAGGGACTACTATAACCTACTATAGTAAGCTGCAGTAGTCCCAAAATATTAGATTATTAAATTAATCACCATGAGCGTAATAAATTAATCAAAACAAAACTATCAATAACATAATCAATAACAGAAGTCTGGGAAAATATTTGTTGGCCTTCAATGAGTGTAAAATGAAGTGATAGATACGAGTATTTATTCATTGTATACCAAAGGTCTACAGTATGGAAGGGAATAAATCAGAAGTATGTAGGTGGAGTAAATAAAAGGAGAACAGTAGGATTAATGGATGTGATGTGTATGGTATACTATTGTTTTCATTTTGTAATACCCTCAAACTTATGTCCTTTGTACATACAGAGCTGAGTGATGTTGGGGACGAGCTTGCAAGGGTGGAGGGTTTGGTGGTGAGTGCAAGGGGACTAAAAGAGGTGGTCGAGTTGGGACTACTACAGTTTGACCAAACACAAGCCAGGAAGGTCCTTGTCTCCTCCCTCAGGACACAGCAGCAACGCATGCATCATCACGTAACACAGTCAGTCATCATATTTAATTATTCTGATGATTGCCTATGTTAAAATTTAAATTCACCTCAATAACTCTAATGTTTGATGTGGACAATATCTTGGGTCTTTGAGAATAGTAGTCTGTTACTTTATTCACTCAGCTGCCACCTTCCCCAGACGAGACTCCTGTACAAAATCAACAGCTGTGTAGGGATAAACAATTCATAGTATGAAACAAACTAATAACAACTGAATATATATATATATATATATATATATATATATATATATATATATATATATATATATATATATATATATATATTCTTCCTTTCTGCCCTTTTGGATTCCACTGATTTCTTTTCACAGATTCTTATGTCTGTCTTTTTTGTTAAATAATGTGTTGATTACAGGGGGTTTGATTTGCGTGTCAAGTCACTGCTGACAGATGCCAATGACAAATGGCTGGGACTGGAGTTGGCACCTGTCACTGCCCATCAGGTGGTCACACTCCTCAACTACGTCACACAGGTCAAGGACCAGGTCTGTCACTCATGTTCATTACTTTGGAAGTTCATAGAATGGAATGTGTACTGATACTAGAAGCAAGTTTTGCACTGTGTATATTAACATCTTCTTCATCTTAAATAACCTTAATATTATGATGGTCTGTGTGGTATGTGGTATATTAAAGACCCTGAGATCGTGTACGAAAATTGGAAGCTTCTGATTCCTCCTGACTATGCCACGAAACATGCTCATTCAATATAGGTGATGTTTCGTGGTAATATTTGAAGGACTCATTTACCTCCAATTTTCTGAGTACATGACGGGGTCCCTTAAGACACTTCTATCTCCCCCAAAGATGGAGGGTGTCAACAAGGAGGAACGAGTGATTCGTGATGCTTACCATATGATTCGGGGTTACCACATCACACTTCATCCAGAGGTAAGGAAGAAGGCTGCACTAGACGGGTGTACTTTTTTCTTAGGAAATGTACTGTACTCAGATTTAAGAGAAATACCATATAAGCAGTTTGTGAATACATTATAATACGAGTGATGAATTTCACTTAAGGTAAAAAATCATGGATATAAGACAGAAAAGTTCACTGAATGTATAATTATGCGTGAGTAAACTGGAGAACTCCATTTGTGATCCTTGATGGTGTTTACAGGTGCACAACAAATACGAGGCACTACAGAAGGAGGTGAAACGATTACGCAAGTCTGTGCACAGGAGTCTGATGGAGAGGCCAGCATCAGTGAGAAAACTAAAACAACTACTGGAAAAAGAGATCAAAGAGGTAGACGGTGAAACAGCCAAGCTGGCAGAACAGGTTCAGGTGAGGTACAGATACAATCCTATTGACATTATTATAACAATGCAATATTATTACAAAGTTAAGGGGACAGACATCACAAAACAACACACACGTACTATTGCCCACAAGAATTCGTACACACGCTGTTGTTTTCAAGGGTTTACAACAGTGGTTCCCAACCTTTTTTCTGTAATTTCCCCCTGCACCTAATTCAACCATCCAGATTTCCCCCTTCATACCATCTCCCGGGCGTTACATAACTACTGATAATTTCCAGAATTTTAATTCCAGACTAGAATTTCCCCCCTGAAACATCCAAATTTCCCCCCTGGGGGAAATTTCCCCCCGGCTGGGAACCACTGGTTTACAACATATAGAAAATACAAGACTACGTCACTGCAATACAACATTAATATTGAGTTTGTTGTTTTGCTAATTACCAAGTCACTTGGTAGACCATTCATTGCAGTACTTCCACAATAATTATCTCTCTTTCCATATAGCCTGTGTAAGAATTCCTGTGTCCAGCCGTACAATACACTTCTCCACAAACACACCTTGACACACACACGTTTACTTCTCCACACACTCTCTCTATCACTCTATAAATATATTTCCTTAATGGCCATTAGTAGTCGATTGGCGTTAAGCCCAAATAACAAACAAACAATCCCCCGTTAAAGGTGAAGTATTGATTAGGTGTGTATTGGAAATATGGCGAAGGTACATTGAATGTACAGGTTTTCTTATTAAGTTAAGAGATTTCTTTGTTTTTAGATTATATAGTGAATATTTTGTTTATTGGGTTTTAATATATACTGTATCTTGTGTTAACTTGACTCTCATTCTTGTATGTACTATTTTCATACACATCTTGTTGTCTGTTCAAGCATTGCTTCAAGTATTTGCAAGCATTAGAAAGATAGTTTTCAGTATTAGGAAGTCAACCCTGATTATCCTTATTGACTTTCTTACATCAATTATCACAGGCACTGAGGTTCTTGCGGGTGAGTAGTGACCGAGAGGAAGCGTTGAAGATGCTTGAAGCAGCAGACTCCCGTGCCTCTACCATCCGTACCCACGCCTCTACCATCACTGAATACCAGACCAGGTTCCAGGTATAACCACCAACACTCTCCTTCCATCCTACAAATAAATCAGTATCATAATTATCTAAATATAATCAAACACCACCTGACGTCAACTCAATCCCCTCAAGTATTATTATGAGATGCTGCAAAATGATGCAGGTGTTGTTTTTCATAACTAAAATATTTACTACGCTGAAAGGAAAGTGTTGGTAGATATTTGTATGTGGCTGTACACACACACACACACACACACAAAAGCAAGATGATGATGAGTTGGCAAGGTGAGAAAATCATTATTCCCTATTTGACAATGGTCAGGTGCCATGTAATACCCTTCAACCCACACATATATTACCTGATCCTTGCAGATCAAAGTCACGCTAGCAGTTATGAGCATGTACCTGTATAATTATCATGACGAATGTTCCATCCTGTGAATTATGTCTAACGACCTATTTACTCTGTGGGTCTGCAACTGTGGAGTCTTCTTGATAAGTGTAAAGGAAATCATTATTATGCTTATAGGTAACCTTGTAACCTTGTGGGCAGGAATTCTCATCAGATGATTCGTGACATTCCATATGTTTCTCTGTATTTCCTCTACACATTGTCTCTGGTATCTCAATTAGTCCATGTACAGTCAGACACAGGAATGGGTGGTACAGCCCAAGTGAAAGATACGTGTCCCATTTGAGTAACCAGTGTCTAGTATTAGGTACTTGCATTTTATTACCATCCTTAATACTGACGTCTGCACCTGGTGTCTCCTATTTGGCACTAAGGAACTTGATATTACCAGAAATTGACCATCTTTCAATTGGGCTGTACCATGAATTCCTGTGTCCAACTGTACCTCCAACTTTACATTGACTAAATCTCCTACCACTAAGACGGTTCCTCTATTTTCCACCAAGGCACCAGCAGGTTTTAATGCTTCGACGAGAACTGTGTCGTAAAGAGCGAGTATAACAATCATTCCATTCATCAAGAACAACAATAGCATCTTGTTCCACGTCTGCTGTATGGAGACAACTGTCCATTATTTGATTTTGTTAGAAGACATCAATTTTTGTCTGTATGTATGTACTTGTTATACTTGATGACTATTTAGTAAGCTTAAGATATATCTACCAACTATAGTACATTCCATGGTTGATCAGGCATCGAATAATTCAGAATATGGGCAAGCCTCTTCATTAGTATGACATGACTCACAATTTGTTATGTGTTTATGTGAGCCAATAATATTTTTGTCTAGTTTCTGCTATACGATGATCTCTCTCCGAATGACTGGCTTGTGGAGAATCATGCATTAATGAAAGAACACTCTCAATAAGTGTATCTTATTCTTGTGAAGCAATATTATTTTGTTTGTCTAGTTTCCTGAACATAATGTCATTGTCTACCTCAAACTGACTCCAGAGTAATAGGTAATTCTGCTAAGTTACTTTTGTCACCCGAAATCAAAGCATAGATGACCTTAGACCAAAGTTTGGCCTTTTTCTGTTCAGTTTTAACAAGTTCCACACTAAAGCCTACTTCACTAGTAGTGGAAATGACAGCAGCAGCCGATAAATTGCCTGAAAACACAATTGCCACTCTATTAAAACGCTCAGGAAGATATTTCATACTATGCCGAAATTCTGAGATAGTTAAATACCACCTAGCCATTTGTCCTGTCAAGATTTTACCCTGAAGGAGACCACAAACAGGCTGATGATCTGTATAAATAGTAATAGGATAACCCAGAATGATTTCCCAACAGAAATATAATGGCCACACAACTGCCAACGCCTCCAAATGAGTGACACTGTATTTACTCTCAACATCATTGACCAGACAGCTGTTAACTTTATGATCTAAACATTCTATTTCAGCTTTTAGGATTGTACTTTTTGACAGTTGTACACTTAATCCAACATCCTACAGTCGTCGTAAGACTGTATAATTTTTTTAGGTGTGTACTTACATTAGGGCTGACAATAATTTAATCATCTAAGTAGGCTACGACATCCTGGGTCATATCACTGAATATGGTAATTATCTTCCTTTGAAAAGTCCAATTAGAAAGTTCAAAAGTAATTCTCACAAAATTAGGTTTGCTGAAAGCAGTAATACGGTAGGTAATTCTACTGTACACTCGTGATATATAATTTCTGACCAGAGTGAGAGAAGCAGAAAGCTTCAAAACGCCTGTTATTGCTCATTTCTCCACCCAATACACTTATAGAGGCTGAGTTCGAATGCAAGGTATGTGTGGTGCCTGCTGTTTGTCTCTGGTCAGGGATTACGTATCACGAGTGTACTGTACCTGCCAATAACCACTGATTAAATCAAGGCTGTTAAAGACTCCTTTATTCCCCCCAATAGCCATGAGGATATCCTTAAGGACAGTTTTATTTCATATATTTTTCTAAAATCAATAACATGGTATAGTCACTTGTTTTCCAATTTAGTATAAATGGTGGGATGTTGTAAGGACTGTTTGAGGGTTCAATGACCTCGTCTGAAGACAATGTCATCCACCATTTCATCCACTAATTGTCACTGACTAGGAGGTAATCTGTAAGCATTTATATAGATAGGATCTGAGTCTGTTAGTGATATATGGTGTTTTTAACTACTGAAGTTTATCCTAACTGTTCACCAGGTAAGCCAATAACCGACCTGTGATTCGCTAATATGTGTAAAAGATGTGTGCGACGATTTGCAGGAAAGTCTGTATTGGTTATAGGGGTTATATATAGGTTTGATTCTTGGTACATTTATAGACTCTTTATGACTAATCTTAGCTGCTTTTTAACCAATTTGTCATGTGGTTTGTACTCTACTTTAGCAGCTTCAAGTCTAGATTCTTCTGTTAAGAGTAAAACATATCGTATGTAATCAATAATCTGGTATCCATGTTCCCCTTTCATGTTACCATTTCCATTAAACCATTGCTTATCATAACTAATGGTTGAACCAGCTAACGCTAGAGCCTTACTCAATGTAGCTGTCCCAACATTGTCTATAGTTCCACTAACCATTTTGTATACCCATGCTAGTGGACTCCTGAATCGATCTCCTCCAAAAACATCTATAAATGCTTCACTAAATTATTTATAATCAGTTAAATTATCTGGATCAGTGAATGCAGTTTCGGTTAACAGAGAACTAACAGCTAAACCTGGCTTAATATGACCACGAACAAACCCTATTTTGTCTTAATCCTTTGTGATTCCTGCTGGAATCATGTTGTCCTCACAATCCAATGGAAATGTACTAATGTTATAATAATATTATTGACATCTTCCCCAGTGAACTCCTTAACTGTGTGTGCTTATGCAAAGGTTAATTGTTGGAGCTGGGGTTTTATTAGCTATTGTGTGTGATGTGAGAGTATTTACAGACTTAGATTATATAACTCCTGATCTTGTCTTTCTAGGTGATGTTTTAGTTGGAAAAGAAATATGAGGTTTTGTTTTGTGATGCTATGTGTTTATATCATTGTGTCTTTCCCCCGGGGGGTCACACATAGTAAGTCACCTAATGAACTAGATTTTACGTGAGAAGATTTTGTGTCCAAATTTAAGGGCGTGCGCATATTAATACTCTACTTATGAATACATAGAATTTGTAATGAGTAAATAATTATAATACGTTTATAGAGTTACCCTAATGTGGTGAGTGTTATTATGTGAATTATGAATTGTTAACATATACCTATACTACTGAGCCTGAATAGTTGAAGGGATAGTTGATGCTTTAAACGGGGTAGTAGTCTACGTAGTCCTACTAAGCCTACGTCCTTCTCCCTGCTGTAGTTTTTGTAGTCTTGTAGTCTTGTAGTCTTTAGGCCTACGTGGGAAGCCTTCCATCAAGTCCTCTAGTTCACATAGAATGCCACTGGTGATAGTAATGGTGCTAGTAGTACTTGGAGTGGTGATAGTAGTGGTATGAGAGGAACGAGTTGAAATGTAAACACCTTATATCTCTGTTCCTGGCTGTCTCTTATTAATTCTCTCTGAAGATTCTTGACTCACTCAGTATCAGTTTATCTACTGTATATCCATTTGTTGATCATACATCATCTTGTTGACAGATGGAGGTGTGTCCGTTCAAGGAGTTGAAGGAAGTGGAGGAGGAGATCTGCCTAAAGATGATGTTGTGGCGCTCCTTGTCTGAGTGGGAAGAGCTCACACACCGTTGGTACCAGGTGAGCTTGGGGTTAGGAGGAAGCACAGTTGGCTATGCGTATGGAATGAGGAATAGAGTGAGGAACGGAAAGATAAAAGAGGACGTTAAACAAAGGAAGGATAAGACAGGGTTGGTGAGTTTTAGATTTGGGGTGAGGTAAGGTGAAGGTGATGTGTGGTGAGAGTTGTAGTGAAGCACAGGCACTGCATGGCAGAGGTATGTAGAATGAATAAAGATACTGTACCGACTAAAGGAATAAACTCTGACGCTTTATGTTATTTCTTAGCATTACACTAAATTGGAATAAAGTTTTTCCATTCTCAAAGCTCACTGTAATATGTAATGAATATGGCTACTAACTTGGATGCTTGTTTCTCAGAGTGAAGTGAGTGAACTGGACGTAAGGAAGGTGCGGCATGTGACAGGGGAGTACAGAGGTAGGGTGAATCACCTTATGGGGGCTTCAGAAAAAGATCAACATTCAGACGTCCTATTCCACCTTGACTCCCTCGTCTCATTGCTTGAGGAGAAGGTTGGTTGGTGTGATATTCTCCACACAGTTGTCCCTGGAACAATGAATGCTGTATTGTTTCTTTTGTCATGAACAGTGATGCTGACTTGAACACAAGGATAGTCTTTATAACTTGTAGGAAGTAAGTAACCAAACCACATTCTGATTTCCATTTACTTAGCTGCCTGTGTTGGAGGCCCTGACGGATTCAGCTCTCCGTCCACGTCACTGGCAAGAGATTGATGCCTCACTGTCATCCTCTCTGCCTCGCGCCCTTACCCTGGCTCATGTAGACCAACTGGCCCTCCACCAACACGCCCACACCCTCCAGCAAGTGGCTCACACCGCACAACTCCAGAGGGAGATGGAAAATAGGCTCAAACAAGTAAAGCAACATCATTAATTTATTTAAATGTTACTCTACTCCTTTATATACCTTTGTGCCTCTGACATCAAGCTGCCTTTATTATAGATTAGCTGTTGTTGATAATTTTCATATGTTAAAACAACACTAAAATATAACCACACCACAATGAGATATAATTACCAAGAAGTGCTTGCCGGTTATTGATAGTATTTAATGGTCTGCTGGATTTCCTAAAAAAAAAGTCCTATTGAAAGTTAAAGGGATTGGACCCACTTTGATCTCAGGCAGTTGTTTTCAATACTGCAAATTCTTCCCATTCTTACTTTCCCTCTTCTCTGTCACTTCTCCTCTGAACATACATGACTCTTGCTATTCACCTTGTGTTAATTAAGTGTTTGTCGTCTTTGCCTGGGGATGCCAAGTAACTAAGCAATGTAAGCTAATGATGATTCGTGTTCAACTAGATAGAGGAGAGGTGGGAAGAGGCTACCATTCCAATAAAGGATTACACAAGGAAGGATATGTATGTACTAGGGGACCTGAGCCACCTTGATACTCTGCTACTGGAAACTGACCTCACCCTTCACTTACTCCTTCACTCACAACATGGACTCCATATCAAGACTGACACCATCAAGTGGAAGAATACACACACTATCATCAAACATACTCTGGTTTGAACATTTTTTATCCTGTGTTTATATTTATAGGTTCTGAATATAAATGTGTTCATCTCTGTATATTGTACTGTATATATAAAACATAGACATATATTTTGGTTTGGAACATGGCATAGTAAATTCCCCTAAGAAAAAACAAAAAATAGTTTGAATTAGGTTATAATTTCGCATATTTTATAAATACAGTATACCGGTATATAATATTATTAGCTATAATTACTGTTGTTTAATGTATGATTTATACTTCCTTGATATTGATTTGTTAATTATTCGTAATGTGTTATGTGATCCAGGCTTCGTTGAGAGAGGTGGAGGAGGAGTGGCTGGCCTTGGACCCTGTACTCACCACATGTGTTGCCCAGGAGACCTTTCCACTCCAAGCCACCACCTTTGCCACCACCTCCATCTTCTGGACTCACATTATCACCAAGTAATGTTCCAGGGCAGAAATAATCTTACTGATGTGTTTTGTGAGCATGAAAACTCAACTTTCTGTAAAATTGTACGATTGTGTATAATAATGCTAACTACTGTACATGATAATGCATCCTCATCCTCATTATCATCATGAAACCATTTATATTTTTCCTATAGTTGTTGAGTTGACTATACTATGCTTTAACACTTCACTCCCTCAAAATACTCACTTTCTTGTTTTCCTTTACACATATTGAAGGTTTTATCCTTGTCAAGTACTGTATATTGGTTCTACCATCTTACTTCTTTTAGCTTCTTCATAAAGTGTAAAGCAAAACTGGTACAGCTGCATTATTAATTAATGTTTCCTCTTGTAGGATTAAAGATGAACCACACATACTGAGGCAAATAAGGGGAGGACTACTGAGGGAGGAGTTGGTACAGGCATTGTCACAACTCGAGGGGCTTAGGTCCTGTCTGGCACCCTTATTGGCACTCCGACGTCAGACTTGTCCCAGACTTTTCCTTCTGCCAGACACAGACCTCCTTCACCTGCTAACCAGAGGAGAGGTCAGCCCTTATGGGGAACGATCAATATTGATTCCCTAGTTCGCACTCTGTTGTTTATATCTTTACATATATCAATGATATTTCTTGATTGCGATTCATATATATATATATATATATATATATATATATATATATATATATATATATATATATATATATATATATATATATATATATATATATATATATATATATATATATATATATATACTGTATATATATATACTGTATATATATATATATTTTTTTTTTTTTTTTTTTTTGCATATAGAATATGTATAATCTCTTTCCATGGTGACTTGGTAAGTACAGTCGTGGTAAATAATACTCATCCATACATATAGGAGTAACTAACGTAAGAGTTTGACAGATTCCTCTGTTACTTAACTGATAAACTTTCCAAAAAAATTGGGTAAGTACCGTTTTTTAATTTACAACAAGCAGCTATCATAACATATTACATATCACATCATAATCATGTGAATGTGAAAATATTAGACTACACATTGTTTAAGTTAGCCATATGTGGTTGATTATTATTGAGCGCGACTCTATAGGACACTGGAGGTCAGAAATGGTGTCCTCATCCCTGGACACGATGAAACCAATAGACATTTGAAGATTGGATAAATGGTGCGTCATAAGGAGACCTGACCTGCTGCTGCTGGCCATTTCAACTAGTACACATTGCCTTTGTGCAGGAGAGGGTGAAAATCACATTTCTACAATTCATATACTGTACCTTATAATTATGTCTTTTTTCTCCTGTGTTAATTAAGCATCACTCAAGCCCTTGTGAACTCTATACCTCAGATGGGTTATGACTGATAGATGATAACACTAGGCATCTGGCGGCACAACAGTCTCAGTTATATAATGCACAACATAGTATTATATTTTTAAGATTTCAAAATAGGGTTGTTTATATAATGTCTGTCTGGCATTACTAATTCTTCATTGCATATATACACGCCCTTTGCTATTATAAAATGTTCGATGAGGTTTGATGGATTCAGAAGGACAGGAAAGATTGAGGAGCATCATGGTCTGTGTAAGATCTATGGCTTTGATTCAAACACCCGGCCTTACCATATCTTTTTAGGTAGCCCATCGGTAGTAATCCAATTACTTTTCTAGATAGGCTACCTAGAAACGTGGATGAGGTTACCAAGCCATTCCCTGTTGTAAGCCACAAACCAATAGGGTCTAGGAATGCGTCGCTCCTTAGGGACATACTTTACTGAGTCATTTAAAGATATAGAAAATGAATCACCCATTCACCAGTTGAAACACCTGCATTATTTGAGGGAGGGCCTGGAACCCCAACACCTGCCATATGTTTTCTTATTCATAATCAGTAAATCGTTGTAAATTTGTTAACCTTTAAATGGAAACCAACCTTATCATTGGGTTAAATCAAACTTTCACAGTCAATATTGGATCTTGTAACTAATCTAATGGATCCGACCACTGTGACTGAATCTCTAGACTCCTCCTCCGACCCTCCCTCTTCTGACACACCCTAACACCTCGCACCACTCTCCTTATGACTCACCCTAACACCTCACACCACTCTCCTTATTGACACACCCTAACACCTCACACCACTCTCCTTATTGACACACCCTAACACCTCACACCACTCTCCTTATTGACACACCCTAACACCTCACACCACTCTCCTTATTGACACACCCTAACACCTCGCACCACTCTCCTTATGACACACCCTAACACCTCACACCACTCTCCTTATGACACACCCTTGATCGAATTTGTTAACTGGTCTGGTTGTGATTCATCATGCGCATGGATCAGGATTGATGGATTGACTGATAAATATTACGCGTCGTAACAGCGAGATCATATAGCGCCAGAAGAAGGTGATAGTGAGGTGAGACATCAATCAGGAAGGAAAATATATAGAAAAGAGGGACAGTAATAAAACTGAAAGGGAGTGGCTGGGTCCAAAGGGGCATCAAAACCCTTTAAGTTTCGTCCACATCACTACAGGCCCCGTGATCAGGACACAACTTCTGACCACCAGTGAGTGTACAATTAGACTTTTGATGATGATGATGATGATGATGATGATGACTGTATTATGTATGTGTGGTGTTATATTGGTGTTGTAAATACTAAGTATGGTGTTACAGGAGAGTGAGGTCTGCCACGCCTATCTGACTCGACTCTTCCCAGGAGTGGCTCGTCTCATCCATGGCAGTGAAGATAGGATAGTGGCCCTCGTGTCGCCACAACAGGAGACTCTTACATTGGCCAAGGTCTGCAAAATACAATTGTTTTTAGTCAGTGAAGATATGCGTATGAATAGCTATTGTTATGCTATGGTCGTTAGAGTAGGTTAGGTTAAGTTAGATTACGTTAGAGAAGAAATGGGACGGGAAGAAAAAGAATGGCATCAAAGATTTAGGGAAGAGGTATCTATTCAAGGGCATTAAGATTTTTTGTTGACAAATCAGAGGGGTTATGTTATGTTACGTTCGTTCGATTATGGTAGGTTATGTTACGTTACTTTAGAGAGGAAAGGGAACGGGATGGGGAATGAATGGCATGAAAAGATGTAGGGAAATGGAAGTGACAATAGTTTTCCTGTCATACTGATTATATCCTCTGTTTTCATTGACTTTCGTAGCCAGTGTTGGCACACCATGGAGTGGAGGACTGGTTAGGGCGAGTGGAGAGTTGTATGAGAGCCAGTCTACGTCGCCTTATACTTGGCCGTCACCTTAACACTCCTCTCAACCTCTACTCATCTATACTCCCATACCAGGTCTGTCATATATAATCTTACCTTCATTATATTCGTTTTCTACTGATATACAAACAGTCGTATTTTGTGTTGGTTTCCCTCTGTCTTATCATGTGTGTCAGAACTTTCAGGTTCCCTTGCTGTCTCTCCTCTCTATCAGAAAGCATTTAACTATTTCCTACTGAATAATCTTCTATTAAAAAAAGACATGTACAGTAAGTTATACAAGTCAGACTACATTATTTGTTCAATGAAAAGAACATCAGAATCTGTGGGTGGTGAATCACACTAACGTGATCATGAATGTAAGTAATAAAACCCACATTGGTGGGTTTTATTACTTACATCAGAATCTGTATTATATTATGTTATTACAACATTTTGATATTACAGGTGTTAGAGGTGTCTCGTCGCATCCATTGGTGCCAACAGGTGGAGGAGACCCTTGACTCTGTCTCATCCACCTTCTCCCGACCAGACCTGTCTATTGTGGCATCTGATATCAGGCGAGAACTGCAGGAGGTGACGGAGGCACTCAGGAACGGCAATAATAGTGACAACATGCAGAATGAGCAGCGACAAGATGCAGAAAGTGTACAGGATTATAGAGAAAATGAACAACAGTGTAAAGGAAAGATGTGGAGCACACGACTGGTGCATGGAGATAGTGATGTGAGCAAGGGGGGGAATAACATACTACTTATGAAGAAAGAAGATAACTGGAAAGAGAAGAATGAGGAGAACAACGTGGATAAGAAAAAGAATGACACAGGAAGCCAACACACCAAACACAATAATAAATACCTGAAGGTGGAGAGTCTCTCCTGTCTCATGACCACCTTACTAGAATTGAGAGACACCACAGAGGACCTTCAACAGGACTCACCTTCATCAAAGTCAGTTTATATTAATAGATTCTGTAATATATTTCAAAAACAGTGTAGGGAGATATTGTCTGCAAAGATGTGGGTATATTACTTTAAGGTCAGGCAGCTCTTGTTGTGATTATATACCGTAGTTTGATATTTGTTCCAAAGCCTCAACAAATCCCACCTCAGCAACCTTATCTTATATACTCTACCCTTCCTCTCCTTATCATAATTTACCTAACGTAACCTTGCCCTATTCTACCATTCCTATCCTTACCATAATTTACCTAACCTAACCTAACCTTGCCCTACTCTATCCTTCCGATCTTTACCATACTTAACTTTACCTTGTCTTACTTCACTTTACATAACCTAACCTTGCCCTACTCTATATCTTTCCTCTTTTTACCATACTTAATTTACCACTGCGCTCTCTTCTTTCCTCAAAAGTATTGTATCTATATTTCTGTTTTATTCTCCAGCCATATATGACTCAAGTCACTGCATTGCCTTCAGTGTTAGGTTAGGTTTTTCCAACCTACCCACTATCCAATCAATCAATCAGTCAGTCAGTCAAACGAGTCCATCTTGTGTGTGTTGTCAGGTTCTGCTATGAGTGGATACAACACCTGCGGCATCGGGTTGTAGGATCTGGTCGGACAGCAGGGGTGGAGGTGGCTGCTGGGATGGAGAATGTGGACTATGGTTACGAGTACGTGGGTGTCACAGCCCCGCCCACTCTCACCCCGGCCACCCTAAGGACACGACACTCCCTCCTCACTGCTGCAGCCACACACAGATGTAAGTACTGTACTTTCACATAATCGTAACTCAGAAGTGAAGCATGAAATATTATTTCCTTGATCTTGGATATGGCTCATCTCATTTTTCATCCTCCCTCCATCCCTCTTTTTTTTTTTTTTTTTTTTTTAGGGCTGCTTCTTCGCCTTCTTGATAACCAATCGTTGCTCTCAATATATTGCTTCATATATCTAGTTCTCGTAATATATACCATATATTTGTTCAATAAACACACTTCTCTGTAGCAGCATTCAGTCCCTAATCATTATGTTGATATTAGAATAACGACTTTCATCAGCAGAGGTGTAGGAGAATTAAACCTTAATACTCATAAATACCATACTGATATTACATATACAGGTGGAGTGGCCGTGGGTGCGGTAGGGGAAGGCAAGACAGAGACACTAAGAGGACTGTCAAGGGCAGCTGGACAACACCTTGCCTCACTCACTTGTTCTGCCCGTACACCAGCACAGGTTGGTAAGAGCCACCAGGGCCGGTAAACATACACTTGTAAGTTTATTGACCTGGGCTAGGAGTAGAGGCATAGCAGGAGAAGCTTGGTCATAATCTGTTTATGTTTATAATTCAGAGAAAGCTTATTTTACAGGATGTTTCTTTGGATGGTTTGACATGACAATTGGGCATGACAGGACTGTTGTAGCTAAAGTACTGTATGTAATGATATCTTTGACACCCCTCAGAGCCTTTACAGTGTGATAAGTGGTGGTGTACAAGGAGGCTTCTGGTTACTGTTTGAAGAGGCTGCACTTTTACCACCTGCTCTTCTTCAGCGTCTTGCACAGTGCCTTCATAACATCCGCTATACCAAACTCAATGCCCTCAGAAGGTGACAGAGAACATACAGTATACTCATGTTGTGTAATATGATGATTTACTTATTCTTTACATGTGATTCAAAAAGCCATCATAATGACAATAGTGATTTCCATTATATTGTATAATATTATTGTATTCGTCTGTGTTATCTATACACTGCTGTGACTTTGTTCTGGTTACTATTGAAAGAATTATATTTTGAATGTACTTAAAGCTGACTATTTGAAATACATCAGAGCATTGCTGATGTTAGATACTGTATTTCAATTGTGCAAGTAAGAAGGATCTGAAGTATATTTACAGTAAGTACAGTAAGCTTCGGTTCAAGTAAATTTATCAAGTAAAAAAAAGAACTAAGATTACTGTACTTTTGTAGTTGTCCTGCAAATTATCTACTCTGTGTTTTAAGAGGAAATTAATCATTTTAAAGTAACGTTTCCTCAGGTGCCTGATCGATGGGCAGGAGATGAAGTTGGTGGACTCATTTAGCCTGTTCTTGACTGTTACGTCACCCCCAGACCCCATAGTGGCTCCCCATTGTCCCCTTCTGGCCCATCCCCTCTCCCCTCACCTCACCACCATCACCGTCTCACTTCCTAGGACAGGTACAGTGTTTCAGCAGTTTTGATATCTGTATACACCCGAGATGGATATGTTGAGTTAAAGTATATCTCATCAATCTTTATTATGTTTAACAGTTTTGATATTTGTATACACCCGAGATGGATATGTTGAGTTAAAGTATACCTCATCAATCTTTATTATGTTTAGTAGTTTTGATATCTATACACCCGAGATGGATATAATGAGTTAAAGTATATCTCATCAATCTTTATTATTAATTGAATGTTATATAGAGTATCCATAACCAATCAAGCTCAATCTTTCTATATCCATCTATCTAGTACTCTCTTATATTATCAGGTTCTCTGACCCAGTCTATGCATGTACTGCACAGTATGTATGCATTTATATACTGTTTCTTTTATATTTGTATCAATCAATGTATATTTCTAAACTTTTTGGAATGAAGTGGCAACAAATGACTATAACATAAGAACATTTCAGAAACACTGCTGGAGGTGATGTTACGAGGGAGAGGATTCCTGGTATCCTCGGCATACCTAGACAGAATACAGAAATGTTTGGCTCACGTGGCGGAGCTGGGCGGGACGCTTCCCTCCCTTGTTAGGTGAAATGGGAACAGTAGATGGGGTTATTGAAATGTTGATAAAGAAGACAATATAATTATAGTAGTACTGTTATAAAACAAAGTGTGATAAAATATTATTTATATATATATATATATATATATATATATATATATATATATATATATATATATATATATATATTTCTGTTTATTCACCAGACTGGTCCAGGCAGCAGGTCGTGTAGGTTCGAGCATAAGGAATTCTGTACGTGGTCAATTTAACACTGACAGTGATGAAATCCATCACCTGACAAGACACTCAGTGTTGAAGGGGACTCAGATAATCCCTAACAGTGAGTCAAATGGAGGCAGTAGTAAAGACAGTGTTGGGAAGGATCAAGGTCTGAAGGAAGCCCATTTGAAGTCAAGTGTTGTTCCTGAGTTTGGAGGAATCGTTGAAGGAGAGATATCCTATACAAAACCCACCTGGCTGTCAGATCAATCGTCAAACTTGATATCCTTTGGGGGTGAGTCTGTTCCCTCTCCGCTGTTGACTGATGAGGACATTATCACACGAGCCATGTATGTTGTTTTGACACCACTGGTAAATGATGTGCAAAGGTGGAATATGTTTTTTGGGAAGAATTTCAACAACGAGGAGCATCAAAACGGTCAATATGCTTCAGATGACATGGAAATAGAAAAGAGTATCTGTGAAGTGTTGCTGGAATGGGGATATGGTGATGATGATGATGATGATGAGGAGGAGGAGGAGGAAGAGGAGGAAACAGGAGGACAGGTACTCGGTACAAACCTAATCCTGAACCAGCTGGAAAGTTGTACGTACCTTGAGGGAACTGTCATGGACGAGACATTAGAGGATCAGAACACAAAGGAAAATAATCAATTGGCAGATGAAGTAAAGTCCAACCCAAGTTTAAAGCAAATACCAAATGGTATAAGAAAATCTGATATTGAGACTTCAGAGAAAGGAGAAACCACTTCCACTCAGCAGAATGTATTAAATGTTGACAATAGAAACAAAGAGGATGAGGTTGAAGGAGGAGATACCACAACAGGGAATGGTGACAAACTACTTGGGGAATCTGATAACAATAAGGGTGGGAACCAAAGTAAGTTTGATGTGGTGGAGGCTGAAGTCATATCAGCCTACAACACCAATGGTTATGGAAAAGTTAAACAGGGCAAGAGTAACATGAAAAAGAAGCTGAATCCTCCTGGTAAGTCCCTCCTGGTGGCAGCCCAGCACCTCCACTCTCTCCTTAATGTCCATCACTGTTGTTGCCTCACTGGATCTTCAGGGGCAGGAAAATCAACTGTATGGAAGGTAAACATTGGATTATAATAGAGGGCATATCGTAGATATGGTAGTTCTATCTTGTGTTTAAGTACTGTATACTGTAGTTAGTTCTCTTACTACAGTTTCAGTTCATAAAATTTGAAAAATAATCTTATGGAGTCCAAAGTAAGCATTGCTAGAGGTACAAGTGTAGTTCCAACAGCTGGTGCAAGTTTGGTGGCTGTGGTTGGACTGCTTGACACAATCTTTATCTGATGCAGTGTTGTTATTATGGGGTGAGATTGACGTATATCATTTCCTCACCCTGCCCAACACTCGAGCTTGAAGAGCCTACATAATAATAATATTATATGGCATTGCTCTCTTTCATAGTAAAATCTTTCTCCGCTTGCAGGCCTTGTGTGAGGCTCTGAACAGGGTTTATAGAGGAGCGGGGAAAGGATCAAAGGAATTTGTGAAGTACAGAGTGGTACCTTGTGGTGCCCTCACTCATGGTCACTTGTTGGGGACATGGAGGGATGGAAGTTCAGTCTGGCAACACGGTGTCATCTTCAATTCACTCATTCAGGCACAGCAGGTACGTCTAATATTTATAAAATTATGCAAATAATGAATCTTGATAATTACCTGTTGGTGAATGGAATGAGCGTAAGCAATATAATTTGTACATCTACTTTCTCCCGTAGTAGTAGTACTGTAGTGTCACAGAGAAAAAACATACAAATTATAATTAGTTTAACTACCCAAATTAACTCTTTGGTCCGATTGCTTCTTTTGTGTGTAAACCCTTTATCTGTAGGAGGAATGTGTGGGAGCATACTGGTTGGTGTTGGTTGGTCCCTTCTTACCAAACACTCTCTCTGTCCTGGCCTCACTCTGTCACCCAACTCAGCCCTTCACAGATGAGGCCCTGCACCACGTCAACCTTGGAGAGGGTCAAGGCAGGGTTATACTCGAGATGTGCCCCGAGGACCACCTCGACCCCAAAGTATTAATGCGGTACGATCCCTTATGTTCATTTATTATTTCTCTGCACTATGTTAGTTAATACATTTTTTTCTATTGTATATTAATTTTGTACATAATGACTAATATTATCCTGTGTTGTAGTTGTCCATTAGTGGAGGTTGGAATAGACAAGATGACTGAGAAAATGGCAGCTAGTGGTGCGACGAAGGTCCTGACAAACGTGCTGCCCTGCCTACGGTCCCGTCAGTCCCTGGCTCAGGTCACTTCTACCCTGGTTGATGGTCTCCATACCCTCCACCTCCCACACACCTCCTTGGTTAGACTCGAAACACACAACTTTTCCCTTGTCTCATCTAGAGACCATTTTCACACTTGTTTTGGTCGATTTGATTCATTATAAGGTAGGCCGACTGTATGTCAATCCTTAGTCCCTTCTGCACAAAATGATATAACGGATTTTATTTTCTTGTTGACATATTTTGTACTTATTTCACGGTGTGGAGTGTGTACATTGAATGTTAATTTTGAGGTATCCTGTGTAGGAGTGTTTGGCAAGGTGTGCCTGCCAACTGACAGAGGGAAGGGTGACACCATCAGCGGGTTTGGAAGAGGTACTAGAAGCAATGACAGTAGTGATTGACCTCCTACACACGGCCCGCTACCCACACCTACACCAGGAGGCCAGGGAAGGATCTTACACCCCAGCCAGGTTAGGTCCAACATTTCATTACTTGTTTACAGTTGGCAGCAGCAATGTGTTATGAGGTTTTGGTGATTGCTAGTAGGCCAATGTTTCGTTGCAACATTATCATATAGAGTGTGCAGGGATATATTCATAGTTCAGGACAGTATTATGAAATGTAAAGCAGTTCTATTCCCATGTGACACTCATTACATGCTATAGGTAATGCTCTAAACATAAACTTTATACCCATGAAACAGGCTGGATTCTAGAAGCCCTGCCCCTTCTGATGCTTTCCTGGATTATCCTGGAAGGGTTGTGGCCACACCCGAATTTCAGGCAGGTTTGAGCCTCCTGCCACAACTTCTGGATGCATCCTGTCCCATCCTCCTTCACTCAAGGCCAGGTAACTTTAGAATATATACTCACTCCATAGGATAGATTATATGGTGAAGTAAAAGGCTGCCAAAAGAAATACTATTTTATATAAAGTGATACTCACTTTAGTTTTTTTACTTCCTTGCAGGGCACGGCCTTAGTACCTTCCTTGATGTGTTTGAGAGACACAAGGCTCCTGCCACCCAAGTTATCCGTTTCAGGTGCACTCCACTCTCAACCAGTCAGGACCTCTTCTCTTGTATCACTGCCTCCCTCTTCATATATCCACTCAGGAGCCGACATACAGACCCTGTCAAGTGTCCACAGCAAAGCCATGGTGGGCCATTGTCTTCAGAAGAATCAATAGAAGAGGAAAAAGATGAAGCCCCAACTACTGACCAATACCCAGAAGATAATGTGCCCAGATCACAAGGTGTTGTTGGCCCTGAGGCAGCAGGCGATTTGAGCTGTGAAGTACAAGTTCTGGCACCAGGGGATAAAGGATTCTCTTTGCTTATCCTAGAAGATGTCCACTTACAGCTGAATGTCGAAGGTGCTGTGGGAAGTATCCTTGAGACATTTAGGTATTTTTTATCTTCATTGTATACCAACATTGTTAGTTAAATAGATGAAACGGTCAGAGGAATAATATCAGAGAAGTACACAATCTTTAAGAAGTTCAGTATATTTCAGTGAATACTTAATTATTAATGACATCTTATACCCATTCCTATAACTCCTAATAATATTATGCACCAAAGGAATAGACCCACTGTATACGGGTTAATACAGATCTGGTATACCTTATTTCAGACATCTGGTGGAGTGTGGTGAGGTGGTGTGTCCTGTGTCCGGGAAGAGGTACCATGTTGAACGTGTACTTCCCCTTCTGGCCCTCAACTGTACTGCTGCCATTCCAGACCACCTTGTACCCACCAGAGTTCTCAGACATTGTATTCCTATGGCACTCCCACACACCTCTCCAGCCACTTGCCAGTACATCATCAAGGTTACCTCCACAACTCCACTACAAGCACACTGTATTCTTTCTGAGATTGATTGTTAATGATTTTCCTGTTTCATTATATTCTACTGTGCTGTATAATTTTTTTATATATTTGTTTTATCTGTGCATAGAGGTAACTTGTTTACTATAATTAACCATGTACCATACACTACACAGGTTGACTTTCTTGTATCTTGTTTACCAATACATACTCAAAATAATAATAATTCTTGACAGGTATGCCTCCAGGAGACCCTAGTGGAGATAGACGAAGACAATCACCTTCCTATGGCCACAAGGGAGACAATCTTGTCCTTGTACCAGGAGCTTCAGGACCACTCGACCACCACCACCACCACCACCATCACACAGGCTGTAGTAAACAACACTAATAAGGAAAGTGACAACCTAAGAGCCTCATGTACTGATACTGTCACTGCTACTGCTGATGTTCAAGAGGAGTCTGCTAAGTACCCTGAAAGTAATAAAATATGCCATAATAGTTCCTCTGGTGGGAAACAAGAAAATAAGAAACAAACTTGTGTACTGAGTCATAAAGATGGTGAAGATGGATGGGGTGTTGCAAATCTACATCACCTCCTGCAGCTGATTGAGGCCATTCGTCGAGACACTTGCTACCTACAACTGACGATGGGACAGGCAGCTTCCCTCATCACCTTTGAGGCCAGCCGTATATTCAGTAACCTGGCTCCTCATGAAGTTGCTCTCAGGCAGAAAATATTGCCCATTATTGAGAATCACTTTGATGAGGTAATTCCTTATTATTTGTCATTTTAAAGATGTCATTGTGTAAATTTGTAAAATACTATCTCGTAGAAAAATATATAAGATATACATAATAAATTTCATCTTTGTTTATATTTATTGATTTTTGTATCAACAGGGCAGTAATCAAGTTGATGGCCTTGCATTAATATCTTAATAAGACAGTAAAATCTAGATATATTGTGATGAGTTTGCTAATTAGTTGTTTTAGGTGTTATTGATGACTTTCTGAGTGTTTTTACAGATAGAAGAGCGTTTGACTTGGTGGCCTGGGGTGACAAAAGATGGTAAGAAAACCATGACTCATGCCAGGGACTACAATGACTTCCTGAGAACTATACAGGTGAACAAACACTTACAATGGATCACTTCTATCTCACATCAACCATATTGGAAATACTCACTCATATATTATTGGTGGATATATTATTTTGTCTATGTAATATCAGAGCAAATTATGTTAATATAATCAGGGTATAATCTTAGATAAGGGTAAGTTTTCTTGTTGGTGAATTAGAAGGTTGGTCTATGATTTCTTCCAACTATTCCACGATACAACAGATTCCCTATTAGTAACATTGAAGGGATTTGTTTCCTAGCCTAGTTTGGAGGAATCAATACAGTAGTCCTCCAATTTACAACCAAGAGAATCTCCCCTTAAATGTTATCTTTCTTATCAAGTTTTGCTATGAATAATTCTAAACTTGTCCCTTAATAATCCAGTGATACTGTGTCCAGTTCACTGATGGAACGCCACCAAACATGAGTGAAGTACTATTACTACCGATAGATTATTATATATGTATATAATGAGCATATAATGATCTTATTGTTGTTTGTGATGTTCGCAGTGAAAACTATCTTAATGAGGTGTCAATACTGTAGCCTAATTCCCTTCCTCTGTCCAGTAGTACCCTGAAGGCTTGGCACCAATTATGTTCTCTGTGACCCTCCATGAGACAATGCTCAAGTTGGTGTTGACACTTGAAACCCCAGGAGGACACATCCTTCTCCAGGGACCTCCAGGTGTTGGCAAAATGTCCCTCGCACGCCTCGCAGCTCACAATACACGCGCCAGGTGAGAGTTGACTCACTGATTGGTTTAGAAGAATCAGTCTCTGTCTCAGTTAAATACAGTTGATAACCCACGCAGGGTAGAGTCAGTGTTACTACAGTCAGTCCACTGGTTTTAGCCCAGTCCTTTCCAGTAGTACTGTACAGTCGCCAGCACTGCCTCGTGGTACAGGGGATCATAATAGGTTTAAGAGATTTAAGTGATTTAGTTCCTTAAGCAACCAAGTTCATTTCCTTTACTAGTGTATTGAGGAGACTCCATATCACACACGTGGATTGTTTCCAGCTAAATAATCATAGTGGTACTACATCTCTGAATGTGTGTGAGCCCCTGTACCACGTGGCAGTGCTGGCGAGTGTACCTTCACTATGGCTGTATATAACTCATGCTCGTGGACAGGATATCTAGTGCATAGATCAACACATTCTGTCTTTAGAAGTTAATGACCTGCAACATTAGTCGATAATTATTAAGCTCAAATTTTTCTTTAGGTAAGGAGGGAGGGATATTGATTTTTAATAGATAAAGAAAAGAGGAACACACAAAGAGCTGAGGGTGACTAACTGGGCACAGAAAGAGACATTATAACATGAAAGGCAATCAATATGCAATGGTTTCTTTTTCTCAAGTTTTAATATTCATTTTTCAATCCCTTTAGCATTGTGAAACCCTTATCTCATATTGAAGGGTGTACCGATTGGATGAACACAGGGAAGAGGCTGATAAACTTATGGCAGTGAGGTCAGCAGTACAGATGGCAGGTGTTGGGGGACGACGCACCCTTCTGCTCCTACGTCAACATGTTGTTTCACCCGTCCTCCTTGACATCCTCCACTCCCTCGCCAACTATGGTCACATTATTTACTTAGCCTTAATTTTGACATTCTCGATAGTGCAGCATTATCATATTCAGATTATCATATTCTCTTACCATTCAATAAAATACAATACCAAATATTGGGAAAATATTACCCAAAATGTCATCAGGAAAGATTCTTCAAAATGTATTTCAGTACTAACTAGGAGTTCGGTAGTGTTCTGTACTCTATGTATTAATGAAAGTGTGATTTGTGGTGTACAGGTTGGACTGAAGGGCTATGGGAGGGTGGGAGGGTACGGGGTCTATTGGAGGCAGTGAGACAGAGGAGTAGCAAGAGTCCTCGTCCCCAGGACAACCGTTGGGTAACACACCTGGAAGAGGACGAGGTGACTTACCTAAGACACAGGCTGGTCACCAGTATCAGAAGGAACCTACACATCTGTCTAGTCACACACTCTTTACAGGTATTGTACACACACAAGAGAAATCCATCTGTCATCAAACCTTTGCTCATATTTATCTGTGCTTTATGTTTGAGTAAGATAAAGACTAACAATGAGGAGATAACAGGGATGTATAGTTTGCAACTTTACTGTACTAAGAGTGTATATATGTGTGTGTGTATGTCAGGTAAGTGAGGGCTGGTGGTGTCAGTACCCTTCACTACGTGGACGATGGGTGTGGGTGAGGATGACTGCATGGACGGTGGAGACACTGATGGAGGTGGCCAGGAGGGCATTGCTGCCAATAGAACTGCCACCACCTGTCCTTCACCAGCTCCAGGCAGCCCTTCCAGCTATACACCAGGTCTGTATTTTCACAATACTTCCACAAGGATTTTGTTGTTGTCAGGCTGTCATAAATAAGCGACGGTTAATGAGTTCCTTTTGTGTGGTTCAGACTGTGTGTGAGGAGGAAGGTGTGGAAGGCACAGCTGGGGATTACGTTGAGATGTGCCGAGTCACTGTAAAACTACTCACCCGCCGTAGGACTCAGCTGAAGGATTCCTTGTCTCTCTTCAAAGGTGGCATGGATGTTAGTTCTCTCGTGTCTTTCAGTAGTGAGAAAAAGCATGACTGATAAATTTGAGTTTCACGAATAGGATTATATATATTTTAGTGTTTTATTGATATACTTACCGAGGTGACTAACTAAACATAAAAGATAATTAATAATGAGTAGAAAAATTAAGATTGTACTTTGGGTTTCCACAGTAATAATTGTTGCATTCTTATATGGTAAGTCTTCAATTAGTATTTCTCCTCCTCAGAAACTACAAGAGACAAGTGGTAACGTAGAAGAACTAAAGAGTGAGTTGGGGGAACTGGAACCAGAGCTGAAGGCAACACAGGAGGAGGGTCAGAGGCTCACCCATGCTCTGGCACACCACAGGTCACAAGTGTCTACCGTTAGAGACCAGATGCTGACTCAGGAAGACAAGGTCAAGGTACAGAGTGGAGGGAGGATTGGTGTTATCATATGACTCACTCTAAGTCTCTATATATTTAACACTATGTGTTTGTAACTGATAGGACGCTGGCTAAGTGCATAGGTATCTAGTAATATAAAACATAGGGGGTGTTGATATCTTCACCAGGAGAGAAGTGATGCAGTGACTGCCTTGGGTGAGGAGATAGCACAGGAGGTGGGTGAGGCATTACCAGGGCTGGAGGCAGCTGAGAAGTCCATCCGTGCCTTGGACAAGAAGGACTTGGTAGAGGTTCGTGTCCTCAACAAACCTCCAGACATCGTACTGCTTGTTCTTGAACCCATCTGCATCTTACTTAGTGTCAAGTGAGTCAAACACCTCACACTATATGTACCAATTATTTCACCTGCATTTCTGCATATTTCTTATCTGAGGAATAAATGATTTATCTATGTGCTGTATATGAGATATACATTTGTTTTGTTATACCAAGCATGAACTAATTGTTGGTGAGGACGAGTATGTTATATCTATCCTAGACAACCTCTTGTTACTACACTATCACTAGTTCCATCATCACTAGCATTAACATTTCTATCATAATTTTCACCCAATTTTCATTTATCGATATAAGTTTCTTCCTCTTCCTGCCATCCCTTCCTCCATTCATTCTTCCCAAACTGTGACTTCCTCTCTTTCTACGACCTGACAGGCCAGAGTGGTCGGCAATAAAGACACTGCTGGGTGACCCAACTATGACCAAGAGAATGTTGGAGGTGGAGAAGGATACCATCTCTGATGCCACCCTCAGGAAACTTAAGAAATATACTGAGAGCCCTAAGTTTGTTCCAGATGAGGTGGGTTTGCAAATCTTAACAGTTATGGTACTACAGTATCATGATGCTGTGTTTTACACTACTTCAATCATTTATAATCTTATAACTTTATGTCTGGTACAATTATACCATTTACTGTGTACAGTGAAGTGAAGGTCTTTATTGTTTTAATGTTTTGGTAAGACATTTAATGTAACACTTGTGCTGTTAGTACAGTAATACTGTTTTCTGAAGATTACACAGCTTACTATAGGCATTATTGTCTGATCCTTGGAATATTATTTGTAGTGGTTACGATTGTGTGTTGTTGAGAACTGTGTTTGTTATGAGTAATACTGTGTACTATGACAGGTAGGGAAGGTGTCCAAGCCGTGTCGACCACTGTGTTCCTGGCTCAAGGCTCTGGAACATTACGCTCAGGTGGTTCGAAATGTTGAACCCAAGAAGATGAAGTGAGTATCAAGACTTTGGGCTTTGCCATACCATCGGATAATTACACATCGCTGGAAACAGTTTTTGATGAAAAAACCAAAACAAATAAGAGTATGACATAGCCTTGTGGGAATGACTCTGACAGAAATTGAATTTATGCTTGTATATTTTTGCCAAATTCAGATGGTCCTATTGTTTGTACCAGACATCATCTGGTTCCATACTTAGCATGTTACAATTACTCTCCTTCCTCTCAACCTGACCTTCTTTACTCATAAATTATGTTGCTGATCCCTTGACATTTAAAAATTAATATGAATCAACCTTTGTCTGTCTTTTTCAGATTGGCAGAGGCAGAGCGTGAACTAACAACAGCACAGCTAGAACAACGACAGTTTCAACAACAGCTGGGTCAGTGTGAACGAGAGTTAAGTGAGCTGCAGGCACGCTATGAGGGCTGTGTGTGTAGGCGACAGCAGCTGGAGGGAGGGATTAAGAGGGCAACAGCCAGGCTACAGCGATGTACTAGACTTACCACCGTGCTGGCAGACGAGGACTCACGCTGGTCTGCTAAGATCAAGGTCAGATGGTCAGGATAATACATTTGTTTAGTGGTGGTTGGTGAGGTCATATTATTGATTACTCTGTATCTTTTTACCCTGGGAGGCTAACTTTATTCTCTGTGAATAATTAGCCATCCCCGACAGGGCTAGATTTTTTTTTTTTTTTTTTTTTTTGTAGGATCTGGTCGCTTTCTAGTGGATTTGACGAGATGTGACCACATGGATTAAAAATCCACGTGAGGTGTATTGTAACTGAAAGCTTTTTTTGTTGTACTTCCCTCACTGCTGTGTGGACCGCCAACACACGGGGATGCATTATCTCTTTGCATGCAACAGTCTAAACTCTATTCCCCTTTATGGTCCCTTCATGGAAGGTGCGGCCCCACTTGTAGCTCTTGTGGTAACGTGAATTGGGCCCCCAATCTCCCTGGCGGTCAGAGGCCCCCCAGATTCCCTGGTCCAGTAAGCTCTGGTCACATCTCCCAGGGATGTGCTTCGGTAGCCCAGGTATATAGGGCCAGCCTCTCCTTTATTTTAATTTGTTTTTTCACTGTGCCCAGAACGTACCGGGGGTCTGTGGGGCAGGAGGCCATTCTGCCCCAGGAGAACATCAACAACAACAACAACTCTGTACCCTCACTCTTGATAAGCTAAAACATTGGAATCCATTCAATTGCTGGAGCTGGAGAATAATGTATGTACAGTCGCGAGCAGCAATCGGTATCCCCTTTCTTGGCTGAAGCCATAGTCAGAGAAAAATAGAAAATCGAACAACCCCACCTGCCAACCCTCCCCCTCCCCCATCCACACCCCCTACACACTCCATCCCCACCCAGTCCCGTTAAGAAAGTTGCTGGGTAGGCGTGATAGCACCGACGTATTGATTAAACATTCACATGAATTAACTTCTGATATGAATCAGAGAGCCAATATTATAGGGCTACGACTGCTATAGACTATTCCACTTCCCCTCCCCCAAGAGGGAAGGAGACGACGGTAAGTATGATTTCGGGGAAAGAAAACTCTTGTCAGGTAGTAATTCATACATAATGATACTGAAACATATAATAATGGTCAGGGAATAGGTCAGGTTACCATAGATAAAATCTATTCGGGACTTGAGGAACACACAAGTAAAATATATACATTTAATAACATTAATTAATAACTAAAACACTAAATGGTGACAGGCGGTAACACTTATAACAGATATTCACAGTGATAGGGTTATCTGAGTAAACCCAGAGATGGTGGTCGGGTCACCACACACACTCTGACCACAAGTTGACAGCACACTGCTTCATAGGCCTCAGAGAGGATTGGATTGATTGATGGATATTAGGCGCCGCAACGTCGAGGTCCAATAGCGTCAGAAAAAGGTGATAGAGAGGTATGACAGCATGCAGGAAGGAAATAAAAAGAAAAGAGGGACAGATGAAGAACTGAAAGATGGGAACCATTTAGTCTGGTCTCTCACTGGCGGCCTTCCTAGCATGGGAAGCCCTATCTCCCCGAAATCGGGGCAGAGCAGGGGCCGGAGCCCCCTCTAGTCTAGCTCGCCAGGTCTCAGAGACACACAAGCCCCCCACCACGATAAGGTTGTTTCCGTTAGGAGATGGACACGAGTGGAGCAGGGATTGTTGACACTGCTATCACTCACACACAACGCCAGCTATATAGCCAGATACAGTTATAGAACAGGACGATCCCACTGACCAATCCCTGTCCGGCCCTTGACAGGAGTAGGGTCTTGTTACAGGAGCAACAATCACTTATAGAAACCATTGTACACGGTAAAGTTTATACAATGTTATTTGAAAAGTCAACCGTAACACTTTCAGTACATAAATAATAAACAAAAGTTTAAAGCCCAGAGAAAATTATATTACACAAAACAATATATCAGAAATTACAAGTAGCACAAACACTATATATCCCAAACAATGACGGAAGTATCTACCTCTGGATGAAGCTAGGAACAGACTGACATCCTATGATCCTTGCCAGAGTGGCTGTCCCAGGTAACCTCCCTCTTTCCCAGAAGAGTACCTTCCTTCCTCAAATGAACCTCAAATCCCAATGAAAATACATCGAAACCCAAAATAAACCCAAGCCAACGCCATCTAGGAGATGTATATCCACTTCACTCACAAATCGGTTCACAGACGATGAGATAATAATCCTGAACTGTTAATTAGTGTCATAAAATGTGCTTATCTTGATTCAAATATTATGTAAACCAGAAAAAGTGTGGTATATCGTCCATATATTTTCACTTCGCCGATAAAGAAGCTAGATACAAAGGAAATTAATGCTGATAATGATTTTATTGGCACATATTATGCAGTAACATTGGGAGCAGAGCAGTCTCCTTTCTTCGGAACTGGTTGGATCAGAGCAAACTTCCAGCAAGAAGGAAAAGTGTTAGATGACAGACATAGATGAAACAGTTTGTCTAGGCAGCGTATCAGCACGGAAGCACCGTTTTGGAGAACAACAGGCCCGTTTGCCTTCCGAATGTCAAGGCCTGAGAGGGCAGAGAAAACTTTCTTTGAAGAGATGCTGATGGCAGGCATAAATAAGTTAGATGGGGGCGGATATGGAGGAACAGAGCCAGAATCGTCCAGTGTTTAGTAGGAGGCAAAAAGTATGTGAGAAGAGGTCAGCTTTATCAGGTGAAGAGATGGTTGGTAACAATTTTACCAGGAAAAATGAGAGGAGTGAAAGAGGAAGAGGTAAGGTTACTGGAGAGATTTTTGGCTAGATGCCAGAAAAAGATGAGAGGAGGAAGAGTTGGAAAGATCATTGCACTTGGCACTGATGAAGGATTTTTTGGTTAGTCGGAGAACAGATTTGGCTCGATTCCGGGCAGAAATATACAGAGCACGAGATTCATCAGTTTGAAGGCGTCGGTGCCGTCTGAAAGCTACCTCCTTGTTGTGGACAGCAGTAGAACAAGCTTGATTAAACCAAAAGTTTTGTGAATTAGTAAGAGGGAAAGAATATGGAATGTATGCCTCCATTACCGAGAGGATCATCTCCGAGATGCGTGCAGAACACTCAGATGGATCCTGGCCACGAAAGCAAAAGTAATTCCATGGGAAATCTTGAAAGTACTGTACTACTTCAGATCATCCCAGTTGGCGGCATTGAAGAGCCACAGGCACCGATTCCAGGGAGGGTCCATAGGATTTACTCGAGGGATAGGACAAAATACTGAAATAAAATTGTGATTGGAGGAGCCTAATGGAGAGAAATATTCAACAGTATAAGCAGAAGGGTGAGAGGTTGAGAAGTTGATGACGAGTATATCAGGCAATGGTCCAGGGCATCTCGAAGGGTCGTCATCAAAAGGGTCAGTCCAAGAAGGGTTTAATGACCCATCCACATGGGGCCTCCAAGGCAGTTATAATAACTAATCAAATTTAAATAAACAAAAACAGTGGACAAGTTGGTGTGGTGTGTATTGTGTTTGGTAGTATTGTGCAAATAGATGGAGTAGGTCTTTGAGAAAATGTTGAACTACTCTCAGTGTAGGTGAGACACGAAATAGTTACAAACTGCCATCTGTCTCCCGGACATGTAAGTCTACTCGCGGCTTTTAGATTAATGTTTTCCCACCAACCAAGAGTGTATGTAACATTACTCTTAATCACAACTGTTTATATAGTGTATTATTTTACAGGGTAATAATGAATTAATTCCAATACAACTACTGAAATAGGTTCATGTATCAATGTTTGGAGTTTATTTCGTTGTTTGATATTACATTATAGATAATCCTATTTCTTTCCTTATGTCATTACACCATTGTTTGCAGTGTGTCCGGTGGCTTACCCGGCTGTACGAGGAGAGAGGCGGCCTGGCAGTACTTCAGGCTGGAGATGAAGCCTTGCCCTCTCGTGCCTTGGCAGCTGCACATGCCCGCCGTCCTATCCTAGTGCTCAACACTCCCACGTATCTCACACACAACCTCCGCAAACTGCTAGACATCCCTTTCTTGGTCATGGTGGGTGCGGCGACTACAACACTAATTAATCACTTTAGCCCTTCTAATACTTTTATAACTTCAGTACAGTATTGTATAATTGAAAACTGAATGGACAATTATGTGTTATAGATAATGGTGTAATACACATTATTATCAACAGTTGAAAAAATGACTGTATTTGTATTTACCCTTATTGTATTGCTGGTTTAGGGTGGAGAGGGTGAGAGGCCAGATGTGTTGCTGGTGTTGGTAACAGGAAGCGCTGCACCTCAACTACCCATTGAACTCTCAGTCCATTTCACCAGGGTTTCCTTTGCTCTCCCACCCCTTGTGTTGGAAGAGCGCCTTCTCAAGTAAGTTCTTGCTGCTACTCATTCCTATCAGCCAAAATTTCACTGTTCGATTACTTTCCTATCACTAATCCAAAATTACATCACTAGGAAGTTCTGTTTAAATATGGGTCGAATCTTCATTTATGGCTGCCTTCTTAGTAAATGATCTAACTGTATAAATACCTGGGGTACTATGCCTTCGATGAAATTACAAAATTTACAAAAAAATAAAAATCGGGAAATGTTTACCAAGATGGAACACACACATACATTATAGGAGTACGACCATAACTGTATTAGAGACAATGCTAATAAGTTGGCCTTGTGTAGCGACGTCCTCAAGATGGAGAGGGAAGACCTGTTTGAACAACGAGCCAACCTGACAGCCAGCCTCAAAAAGGACCACAAGGCTCTCACCGCCGTGGATGACAACATTCTACAGAAACTCACTCAGGCCTCCACTGCTCTCCTTGACAATGAAGAGCTCCTGGCTGCTTTCTATGAGGCTAAGGTCACTCATATGGAGTAGTGATCATTGCTGATAATAGTGCCTTACTGACAAATATACAGTACAGTCACGAGCACTAATAACTATACTGTACTGCTTTAGTTGAAGCTTTGAATATTTCGATTCACCACCGAAGTAATTCCTTTGGAAATTTTATTATGCAGTTGTGGAAGCATATTCTGCCACACATTTGTTTGGCATGTGGAGATATCTGGCAACTCTCTCTGAATAAACAGCAGCTCATACGAACCTCAATGACTGAACCATCAATAAACTCCAGTCACGAAGAGAGTGTGTGATATCAATGAAAAGGACTGAATATGATTTGTGATCTGGACTTTCACACACTCAGTCATTGGGGTTCGTATAAGTTGCTGTCTATTCAGAGAGAGTTGCCAGATATATCTACATGCCAAACAAATGTAGGGCAGGATATTGTTCCGCAACTGTACATTTAGTACTGTACAATATTTATAGTCTTTAGGTATTCGAAGCACACTTGGATATTTATTAGTGCTCGTGACTGTACATATGTGACTTAAATAGTGTCATTACAATACTTTAGTATGTAGGTTATAGATAAGTAGTGGTGTTTATTGTGGTACTTATCCTGCAGGCAACGTCTTCTGAATTCCGGACAAGACTGGCTGAAAGTAAGAGAACTCTACACAAGATTGGTAATGTACGGGACAAATATCGTCCCGTGGCTACAAGAGCCCGTCTCCTCTTCTCCACATCTACAGCCCTCAGGAGACTTGACCCAAACTATGTCTTCTCCTTCAGGCACTTCCTACATGTGAGCGTACACAGTAACTGTTTGTTTTTTCTACAGGATAATTCGTATTCGATAATAATATCATAGCACCAAAACATGACTATCATGAGGCAGGTCTTAAACAATGTTAAACTTCAAAATTTTTAGTTTTCAAACTTCCTTAATCTTTTTCAATAATCTTTCCATTTGTGTCATCATATGTGACAAAGTGTCTGAGTGCTTAGTCTAAAAGGCCGTAGGGAAATCTCTCACTATGTTTCAATAAACCCAGATGTAAAATACTCCTGGAGGAAGGCATAGCCTGTATCATAAGAACATTTGATTTGTACTTAAATGTGGTTCTGTAACAGCCATTCATTGCATTATAATTTTTCCTACTCTCTCACATACAACCCCACCAGCTGTTCTCTGCCTGTATCAGCGGCGGTGACCGTACTGAGGCTCTCAGCTTTGACCAACGTATTGAGTCCCTGGTTAGAAGTGTTACACAGCTGGTGGTGACACATGTGAGCCGCGCCCTCTGTCCCTCTCACCGTCTTGCCTTCACATCAGCCCTCTGTGCCGCCATCGCTGCAGATGAAGACATCCTCAAGGCAGATACGTGGCGCCTCATCCTGGATCCATCCTACATGGATCAGGTTTGTTTTAGGATCACTTCTCGCCCCGAATGGGATCAGATACAGCCAATGGCATGTTGATTTGGTTTCTCCCATAATGATTGTTATTATTAATAATTTCCCTAGGCCACCAAATCATTCAGTTATACAATCCTTTCTCCAGACTTGTATTAAGGTAAGAGCCTCGTAAACAATATGTGATTTTCTGTCCAGAAAGTTTGTTTTAAGTTTTCCTTAAACTAAACTATATAACTAACCATTTAATGATGCTTAACCCAAATGAAAGTGTATGATGTTATTGTTGTTGTTGTTGAAGTTCCTCAAGCTGTCTGATCGAGCAGCCCCGAGCTCTTGAGGAAGGCCATGGCCTGAACTGGGCTTTCCCACAGTGCCCTAAGTGAGTGTATGTTGTGTTGTTGGCGAGTCTCGTTGTGTGCGTTGCCGTCTTCCATAATGTATTTTAAAGAATGGGGTGCTGTGTTGCATCCCGGACAGGTATCTACAATGGCTCCATCCAGCTTCTTCTGATGTGTCTGAAGGGCCGGGTGGTGGCCACATCGCAGCCTGGCCAGGTGGACTCTGTCCTCTCGGGGAAGGGAGGATATTGATGGGTAGATATCAGGAAGTCGTGCATGCAGCAGGGTGTTATTCTTAAGTTTTTGGATGGATTGGTGAGTGATTTGGGTTTGGATATGTTTCTGCAAACTGGTTTGGGGTGGGTAGGATTTAAGAGGTTATAGTATTTGTGTATGATATCCTGTACTGGGTGTTGTTTTGATGTTCTACGGCATCTCTGGGTGTTTTGCCTTGTAGTGTAGTGGGTGGTGTGGGTTTGTGGAAGCTGCAGCCTCCATGAAAGGCACACAAACACTTGTTTGTGTTTTGGTTTCGTGGTGAAGGTGGTCTGTAGGTGTGGTAGCTGTGCAGCCTGTGATAATATTTAGGGCTTTATTCTGTATGGTCTGAAGGGTGTTGAGATGAGTCTCAGTAAGGTTTGAGGCCCAGGCAGGGCTGCATAATTCATCACTGATCGGATATTGTTTGTACACTGTGGAAGAGGTTTTATTGTTGTGTCCAAATGTTGTGCTGGCAAGTGATCTGAGGGCTTTAAGTCTTTGCATGCATTTGTTTTTGATAGCCGTGATATGTTGTTTGGATGTCACATATATGTTGTATGTTATGCCAAGTATTATGGGTGGATGGGTGTGTGGTATAGGTGTTTTGTTTCTGGTGAGGTGTGGTGTGTCGCTGTGTTTAGCATTGCAGTTGGTGAAAAGAGTGACAATTGACTTGGTGGGCGCTATTTTAAGTCTGTTTGAGGTTAACCAGCCATTAAGTGTGTTGAGGTAGAGTTAGAGGATGTGAGTGGCTGTGTCTGCACATCTGTGTGTACTTGTGAGTGTTATGTCGTCTGCGTAGGAAGCTATGTGTATTTGTGGTGTCTGGGGTGTTGGCAGGTCATGCATGCATAAATTGAAAAGGGTGGGTAACATTTCAAATCCTTGAGGGACACCGTTGGTGAAACCTTTAATGTTCGATGACTGACCAGCAAGAGTAACATTGGCTACTATTCCTCCCAAGAAGTTTGTGTTGTTGTGCATGTTTGTGTTGTATATTTGTTTGTGAGGTTGTGGCGGGGAATGGCATCGAATGTTTTACTGATGTCCAATGTGACGTGGAGTGTTCTTTGTATGGGTCTAAGTTGATACCATCGTAGATTCTTTGTGTGAGGTCAGTGAGAAGAGCGTTTGTTGAGTGTAGTGGTCTAAAACAGTGTTGTGAGGATGCAAGGGGAATGTGTGTTGTGATTAGACTAATGATGAGGCGCTCAGTAACTTTGGAGGTGGTGCAAAGGAAGGTAATGGGGTGGTGTAATGAGGGTAGTGTGGGGTCTTTGTTAGGGTAGGGGATAGTGATGATGTTTCCATGCTTCCAAACGTTGGGTATTGTGTTTTGTGAGTAGCTGTAGTTTGGTATATTAGTAAGTGCTTGTATGCTTTGTGGCCTGAAATGTTTAAGGTGAATGTTACTGATGTTGTCGGGGCCACAGGTAGACGAGTGTTTGAGGATGTGGATGATGTCATTTGTCTGATGATTTGTGAATGGTGCATAGTCTGAGTCAGGGGAGGAAATGTCTCTTCCGTCTGATAACTCCTCGGTCTTCAGGGTGAGGGTGAAGCTGGCTGACATGAGAGAAATGATGGATGAGGATGTTTGCTTGTTGTTTATTTGAGGGTATAGTGTCTGTTATTATTGATGGCAGCTTGTGATTGTGTAGTGTTGCTGTTGGACAGTGTGATGCTGTTTAGTGTTTTTTAGAGTTTGCTGGTGTAGTTTTGTGATCTATTGCCAATTTAGTGTTTTCTGGTTTATTATTTTGTAGTTTATTTGTGTGTTTAGTCCTTGTATTTGGTGTACAATGTGCTGTGTGTGAGGAGTTGGGATGTGTGTTTAGGCGTGTCTCGTTGTTTGATGAGGACTTGAGTTTCTGTTGTGAAGTTGGGATTGTGTTTTCTTCTGTTTCCTTTAGGGATCTGTTGATTGTCTGCTGTTTGTATAATTGCATTGAATTTTTGTAGTGTTGATGTCTGTGATGGGTGTACTGTTCGTTCAGTATTTCAAAGTGGTGTTCTGTTTCGGTAGTGAACATGTACCAGTTGGCTTCATTGTATTTGGTGTATGTGTGTCTGTGGCCAGTTGGGCAGATTCTTGTTTTTGTGGAGATTGTGATTGGGAGATGGTCAGAGCCAAGGGTTCTGACCACCCTCCATGATGTTCTGGGAGCCAGGGTGGGGGGGTGGGGGTGGGAGCAGAAAGTGATGTCAGGTGATGAGGGTTGGAAGAGAGCTTGATGAGGGATGTGGGTGTTTTGGTGAGTGTTGTTTACTGTGTGTGATGAAGTTGTCCGTTTGGGAGAGGATTTCAAGTCCTCTGTTTGTGTCTGGATTGTTGATATACCAGACTGACGTATTGGCGTTGATAACACCACCCTGGATGAAGTCAGGTTGGTTGGTGATTTGTTTGAGCTGTGGGGAGAAATTATGGGGATTGATTGATTGATTGACAGATGCCACTAGGCATTTGACCGTGCAACAGCTAAGGTCTTATACCGCCCAATATAATATCAAATTCTAAGGATTTAAACATTTATATCATTTATATTATTAATATAATAAAAACACATATTAGCCAGACTTCACTACCCTAAAAAGGAAAAACTGCATGATTGAAAAGACATATCAACTAAAACTCACATTTTACAAAAATATCCAGATTAATAAAGTAAAATATATAAAATAATCAAACTATCTGTCACCCAACATAGGATGACAACCATAATCACCCAATAAAGTAAAGGGAGAAAAAAGGTCACATACAAGACGGATAAGATCACCCTTCTCAAGTGTAACACTGGGAGGAAGCTACACACCACGTAGGTGTGGTCTATTAAAACCTTAACTGTAACAGCCTGGAGCGGAGTGTCAAGCTCCAGGCTCGTGCAGGGAACATCGTGTCGAACTAGGATGGCAGAGCCACCATGGTGAATCTGCCTGTCAAATTAATTTGAATAAAATGCAGAGTATGCTGGAGGATTGGCAAGAATGCAGTCCACAAGCATTGTCTCTTGGAGAGAAAGACATGCAGGAGAGAAGCTAGAGAGAACACGCAGTTTCTCCCAAGAGGCAAACAAGTCACGGCAATTCCACTGAAGGACCTTAACACAGATTTTTGGGAAGCCTCACGGAGGGACTTCCCACTACCACCTGGACCAAAGGTCTTACTCAAACGCCAAGTTTTGTCTAATCCTCGGCCACTAGAAGAAGGGTGAACCCGAGGTGTAGTACTTGGGGCAGTAATTGGGACCCGTAGACGAGTCCCTGAAGCATCTGATATGTTGGAAGAAGATGAAGGTATATGAGCAGGGATATTCTTTGAAACATCCACATTGATATTGTCCTGTACAGCAGTGGTATCACTGACACAGGTAGATACATCAACATCCATTATGCAGGTGAAAGAATCCCTCTGTTGCTTGAGTGGAAGAGAAACTGTATCTTTTGAAGTCACAATATCCGAGGTATTCACAGTAATTTCACGCCCTTCTGATGTTCCCAAAGAAACTTGTGAGGGGGAACGTCTGTTGAATCAAGAGACTTAAAGGAGCAACGAGAACGCTTCTGGTGAGATTGAAAGGAAAATATGGATGAGTCGACTCTACAGAGACGGTTGTATTGCAAAGAGGAGTCCAGTTTCTCAGAGGAACCACGAAGACGTCTCTGTTGCAATTTAATTTACTTGGGTTTCCTTTTTGGAGTGTGTGGCAGCGTGAAGTTTTATCACATGAACACCTTTAGTTAAAGCCTGAGAATTGTCATCAGTTGAAGGGTCACCAGACCGAGGATCTGATACAGTTTCCAAGACAGAGAAGCTGTTACGTAGTGAAACCTGAGAAACGTTCTCACCAGAGTAAAGAAAGCAGCTGCTTCTTGAGAGAGTTGAGCGGATGATACAACCGAAATTGATGTTGTCGACATGGAATGATGAGGGCAAAGGGAGGAGGTGTATGTCTTCACACCACCATCCTTTTCTCGCCTGAAATTGAGTTGCAGTCTGGCACCAATGCTGATGAATTGGGAGTTAGCCAAGTGGAGAATATCTTGCCCGAGGAGGTACAGTTGGCAGCAGAAATTCGTCACACTCTGCTGTAGTGATAGGAGCCTGGAGATCTGGTAATACTGTATGAGTTACATATTACATAGAGTTACATAGAATCACAGACCACAACAGACCCTACGGTCCATACGGGGTGATATGATTAGAAGGTTACTGGTGGAGAATGAATTTCTTCCCAGTGATAGTCGTAGATATGGATAGTAAAGTAGAAGGCTCTCTCCCCACCCTCCACTCCCTCCGGTCGGGAACGTACTGGAAATAAAGTTAGGAGTCAGAACCTTGTGGAGTTGGTAGAGAAAACTCCACAAGGAAATTTTATAGGAAAGATAGAAAGTAGTCGAAATTTGGCTAACTTGCCACCTGTAATGGGCAAAAATTATTCATTAGTAAACATCGAAAGTCGGGGATTAGACGTAAGGTGTTTATCTAAGCAACGTTTGAAGCTGTCTACTGTGTTACGGGGAAGCCCATTCCATAAGTTGACAACTTGGTTAAAAAAAAAATTCTTGAATTCGTGTGAATTAAAGGATTTACCTATGATTTTGCAGCCGTTACCTCTCGTGTAGTTTGATTGACCGATATTGAAATATTTGTTGCAGTCCATATTATCTATGCCATTGATTATTTTGAATACCTGGATTAAGTCGCCTTTCAATCTACATTGTGCTAATGGGAATAGATTCAATTCATTTAGCCGCTCTTCATACGTTTTGTTTCTTAGACTTGGTATCATTTTAGTAACTCTACGTTGGACTTGTTCCAATTTTGCTATATCTTTCTGGTAGTACGGGCACCAGGCTTGGACACAATATTTCATAAGGGGACTGACCAAGGAATTTTACAAAGTGAGAATTGTGTCTTTAGACTTATACTCGAATGCTCTGCCAATAAAGCCTATAGTTTTATTTGCTTTTTTAATTACTTCCGTACATTGCTGACTGGCTTTTAAGTTACTTGATATTGTTACCCCTAAGTCTGTTTCTTGATCCACAATTTTAAGTTGATTACCGTTTAATGTGTAGTTTGCTGTATGTTACGATGTCTGATGTGGAGCACTTTACATTTATCTGCATTGAAGGACATTTGCCAAGTTTTCGCCCAATTTGACAATTTATTGAGATTATCTTGCATTTCTTTAGTTTGTGCGTTAGTGAGTACTAATTTTGCAATTTTAGTGTCATCGGCAAACTTCGATATTATGCATGAGAGACTTTCATCTATGTCGTTTATGTAAACTAGGAATAGGATTGGCCCTAAAACTGACCCTTGTGGCACCCCGCTCGTAACTCCAGTCCAGTTAGATGATTTTCCATTTATTACGACGCATTATTTTTGGTTTCTTAGCCAGTTCTCTTTCCATCTTACGGTATCGCCTTGGATTCTTTATGATTTTAATTTAGTTATTAAACGTGTCAAAAGCTTTTTGGAAATCTAGATAAATTATGTCTACTGCTTTACTCTTATCATATTCGTTAAAAATGTCATTTAAACAAGAACATGAAGGAAAACCTTTCAAAAGCTCCGGCTCTTAATGATTCAAGTGAAATAATAAAATATCCATATGTAAAGGTCTCAAAGATATTAATTACGTTTTATCTGGATTTTCGTATTCATATGGTTATATTGAAATTTTGAAAATGAACCCTTTTTATTGAGGGTGAACCCCTCGGATAAATGATTCAATGTCGGTAAAAAAAAAATGGATGTGAGGAAGAGAGTGAGTGAGTGAGTCAGTGAGTGAGTCAGTTGAACCGCTTTTAAGAAGTTGTCGCCCCAAGAAGAACAAGAATAATTATGATAAGACCTAAAGCTCTCGGCTTAGGCCGGAGCTAAAAATCTAATAGGTTCGTTAGGCAAGAGCATTTATTGCGAAAACCGTGTTGAGTGTCTCTGAGTAAGTTTTTTTCCTCTAAGTGATTTGTAAGTTTATCTCGTATGATTGTCTCTAACATTTTGCATACTACTGACGTTAGGCTGATAGGGCGATAGTTACTAGATAAAGATTTGCTGCCTTTTTAAATATTGGTGTTTCATTAGCGAGCTTCCATTCGTCAGGTATTGATCCAGTGTGTAAAGAATAATTAAATAGCAGAGTCAGAGGTTTTACTATTTCGCTTTTTGCTTCCTTTATTATGCAAGGGGAGATCGTGTCAGGCCCAGGTGACTTATTTACATTTAATTTATCAATACATTTGATTACGTCATTTTCTATTATGCTGATATTATTTAATACCTCGGTGTTTTCGTTTTGGACTGTTGTTTCAGCTGGTATATCGTTCGGGTTTCCTATAGTAAAGACTGATGCAAAGAAAGTATTTAGGATACTATTCATTCGCTCTTCATCTGTCGTAAAGTCCCCATTTTCATCAAGAAATGGTCCGGTAGTTGACGTAAGTACTTTCTTTTGTCGAATATAACTGTAAAACTCTTTCGGTTTTGTCTTACTCTGATTTGCAACATGTTTTTCAATTGTCATGTTACTCTGTTTGATTAACTTTTTGGCTTTTCTTCGTAAGTCTGTAAACTTGGCACGGTCGTCATTGTTGTCTGTGATTTTTACTCTGTTATGGGCGTTCTTTTTGGCTCGTAAACGGCTATATCTTTACTCCACCACTTGGGCTTTAAGTTTTGAGCTGAACGTCGGTTTTTTAAAGGTATGCTATCCCTGATCGCTTTTGTGTACGCATTAGTGAAAAGGTTCCATTGTGTATTTATGTCAATAGTGTCTCGCAGACATTTCCAGTCGGTTTCTTTTAGCTCTGAGTTGGTTGAAATTAGCTTTTCTAAAATTGGGGATTTTTTCGTAGCTGTACTTTGTCTCTTTTGTTGAAATTTATACTGAAAGTGATTATGCGGTAGTCGCTATTGGTAAATTCTTCACCTATGTTATTATTCTCTATCAAGTCTTCGTTTGTTGCAAATACTAGGTCAAGAACGTTATTTCCACGAGTTGGGCTGTTGACAAATTGGATAAGGGAGCTCTCTTGTAAGTTAGTATAATGGTCTTGACCATAGTGAGCTGACAATGGTTTTCCCCACTTTGTTACTGGTAAATTAAAGTCGCCAAGAAATACGGCCTGTTGCGTGTTAATAATTTCGTTTATTTGCTCATAGATATAACGGTCGGTTTGTACTGGTCGAGAGAGAGAGAGAGAGAGAGAAAGGAGGAGGGAGTGGGGGAGGGAGGGAGAGAGTTGTCAGTTATGGTTTAAATGGCAATTACTAAAGATTGTTTGAACAGGGATACCTTAAGAATTCATTTCTACTGTAGTATATATTAAACTATATGTATTAATATTGATACTGAAAATCATATAATTATGCATTATTTGGGTGCATCCTATGATTATTATTGGTTGTGGACTTTCATGTTTTTCAAACTTAAGACCAACTTTGAAACCAATTCAGCGTCGAGATAATGAATGTTCCGGGAGTCATTCCAAGCTTTAATAACCCTAAAGGAGTTTTTTTTATTATTATTAATTGTGCCGTAGCGTCAATCAACAGGCAGGCAACAATACTTACAAGTAGGGGGATCAAATTGACTACAACCACACACACACACACGCACATACACACACACACATCACGATAACATGACAGAATGAAGCACAAGCATACAGACAAATATTTACATTATGACCTACTTAAATCCGCCAAAACGAGGATGGCGTACCAGAAGTTCCTCCAAGACCTGATGGTTTAGCAGGTGTCGACAAACCACATAAGGTGGCAGACCCCGGGGCGCATATTGGCCAACTGTACTCCATTCAAGGGTGGCAGTACGGTACGGTACGAAAAAAATATCGTAATTCTGCACGCTTAAAAATATCGTACCATAATTTCGTACCTTACCCAAAGAACCGTACCGGACTAGTACGAAAAAGTAAGATTTCGTACCGTAATTTCGTACCCAATATCGTACCAATGCCATAAATTACATCTCTAAAATTAATCAATTATATGAACTACCTCTGTAAACAGTTCCTTGTCCAGACTCGATTAAGTTCCCATAATTGTGTCTTTTGTTTTGTTATTAGTGAATATCACTGTAAATATACTAATATTACTATAAATAGAGTGTGTGTGTGACTGTGGGACTTGCACTAGGTTACCAAGGGTGAAGGCTGCAGTATAGGATATTATTACAAGGCAATGAGGGCCCAGGGTTGCCAGATGGCAGAAATATCTCACGGCCAAATTATGTGCATTTTACGACCAAATCCGGCCAAACTATTTTGTATATATATTTTAACAAATTTATGCAGGTTAGCCTGGCACGCAAATAAAAATAATGTTAACCCTGCACCTACATATACATAGTCATTTGATGCTGTACACATAACAAACAATAAGCAGATAAAAGGTAAAATATAGTATGCTTACCTTAATTTTAAAGTATACTGAAGCAAGTGTTTACATAATTTACAAAAAGCGTCTTCATTTCCTTCACTTGCTTTCTTAACCCAAATAAATTTCTCTTCCCATGATTTATTATATTTTCAACCACTGTCATAGGTTCCTTTCCATTTATATTTTGTTGACATTATGAATCTGTTTAAAAGTAATAAAGATTAGGTCAAAGAAATAAGAATAGGTCACTTTAACACCGAATAAGTTTCGTATATCAACACATACTGTGCAGTGGTATAGCAGTGGTATATCGAGTTCAAATTCAGACTGTCCTATTTTGCCTCGATCAATTCTTGCCAGATAAAAATCGCGTGAATCCTATAAAAGTCTAAGGCTCTAAGCCTATGGTAATTTAGGAAAATGTCATAGATATGTGTAATAAACTTCGTAGTGCAATTTTGGAATTATTATAATGACTATAATAATTAAGTAAGCAATGATTCAGTAATTGACTTACCTTACCCGGTTTATTAATTTACCTTCGTTGTGTTGGATCAAGGAAGGTTAATTTACTATAATTTATTGAATTCAGTCTTACACCAACGGAATTAATAAATTACTCACGTACTCACTTTTACTCACAAAAAAGCGTGACTCCCGTTTTCTTTTCAATGTCTTTGCGAGTCTTTTCCAATGTACGAGTATAATTTCCAATGTCCTCGTTTAATTATTGGTGCTATTTCAAGACCTTCCTACTCAATTTACTTTAATTAATAATCAATATCAATCTAACCACAAGCCTTGATAATTACAGAGGTTAGTTTCAGTCTCAGTAATTTTCTTTTCAGTGTCCTTCAAACCAACACAATAATTTATCACTCGTTTATCTTACCTTCCACTGTCAATTGATTATGTTTTCTATTCAATCAATAAGACAGTGCATTGCAACCACGAACGTTGAAGATTATAACTAGTGACGAGACCATGTCATTAATCTTTAGCTGTGATTTTGCAAAGGGTAGACAGGAGCTGATCGATTACGTGTGTATACTCTGTCTGGCTGAAGTCAAGACTACCGTTTTCAAATTTTCTCTACCCAACCAATAATTAGCTCCTCCCCCAACGTCTGGATCGATATTCACGGAGCCACACACAACTATCTGAATATAATAACTGACTAGACTTAGTCTTCATATTATCTCATTTACACACACTAGCTATGCATGCAATGTAAATGCCGCCACATAAACTAAACATGGTAATTATCCACTTCACGAATCATATGAATAATAAGGAAATTATCTGTGTTCACGATAAAATCAATATTAATAAGCCACGAGTGAGAAAACGAATAATTTAACGGCTACAGAGGGGGAGAAAACCACAGGCTTAAACACGAACGGTGTCTCCTGTTCCCCCACACAAGATACGGTAGTAATTAACTTGTATGAAGGATTATGTCATTTCAGAATAAAATACGGCCAAAATTCGGCCAAATCGTTTGGCCTTGAAAGCTTATATTTTTTACGGCCAGTAATTTTCGTATACGGCCAAATTTAAGGAATTTGGCCGCAAAAACGGCCATCTGGCAACCCTGAATGAGGCATACATACACCATGATAATTGAAGGGTAAATTAGAACTGCATAATAGACTATACTGTACACATTTTCCATATTTGTCTTGGAATCAACTAAACAAATCGACCAATAACACATTAAGAGGAAATACTAAACAGACGTCAACATAAGCTTTGCATTTTATTAGAGGAGTCCCGAGTCCCGAGTCACTGGACACGAACTGAACACGATAACGACAGTCTACGAGCAGCAGACGAGTAGATAACACAAACACACGCTAAAAGAGAGTTAAACCTTAAAGTAGAACGTTCGTCAAGAAAATTCATTAGTTGCTTTTACATCTGGGTATTAGGTTATTCTTGACAGAGGACAGTGGAATGTATATTCGAATTTTTAATAAGGTACGGAAAGGGTACGGAAAGAGTACGGAAAAGACCCCCCAAAAATAACGTAATTTCGTACCGTACCGTACTTAACAAAAATTATCGTACCGTAATTTCGTACCGTACTTTTAGGTTAAAAAATACCATACCGTACCGTAATTCCGTACCGTACCATACCATACTGCCACCCTTGACTCCATTCCCGCACCAATTTTGAAAACGGCTGGTCCAGACGAATTGAAGGGGTAACTTGTTTAAACATCGCAACTCGCTTACGCACGGCTCCATATGGTCTGCACATTAATAATGATAATAATAATGAACGGTTTATTGATTTGGCAGCCAAAGAGCTGAAAATACATAATAAGTTAGTGATTGATCATGAATGGGAATTACAATTACAATTATTTAAATCTCTTAAATTAACTATATACATTATATACATATTATAATACATACACTTACATCTTCAGTCTTCACATAGATATACATGGTATGAATAGATAAGTTTGTATGTGTATGTGTGTGTGTGTGTGGTGAAGTAGGGAGGGAACTCTGCAAATTGTTGGATGGGGTGTCAGGTTTACTATTTTTCATTTGCAAGTTAGGCCTATGTTGTTTACATGCATAGCATAGTAAAGGCATATTGTGTAACCACATTTACATTTGTTTGATTATTAATCTTAATTTGTACTATTTATGCCTCCCATAAGTATATCATGTAGTGTACCCACGAGTTCACATTATTTTATTTTGTAGACCTAAGTTATGCTAAATGTCTTATGCCTAGACGGGTGTATGGTTACCTAGTAATCATGTAACCACGTTTTCATTGTTATATTTTTACTTGTTCATGTTCTAAGTTCCTTTTTACTTCCCTATGGTTAGCTAAACATTATGGTTATTACTTACATTAAAATGATCTTGACAACAATAGGAGTGTCCTGATGCGATGGGGTTGGCTCGATGTGCTGCTTTCCACCACAGCTTCCTGGTCTTCATGTCCCTGGGAACAGTAATAAATCTCTTTTCTGGTGCGTTTCTACTCGTATTTTTGCACATTGGGACAAAACACCATTGTTGGCTATTGGCTGGCATGGTGAAGATGAAGTATATCCTCCGTAAAAGCACATTAATACCTCACAACTTCCCTCAACATCACAATCTCTCGCTTTAAAGCGTTCGCGGCGAAGTGCGTCTCTGGTAAGTGACGTCACGGATGTGCTGCCATCAACTTCCATATGTGCAACTTTGATGGTTTTTATATGCCAAACTATATTTTACTTTGTCAAATATATTACATAACAGGGCAATTCAGCTCATTTATTAACGATGTAAATTGTTTAATAGATTTTTTTTTCGATCGTCAACCAGTCCATTGTGGGGAAGGGCTAAGGCTGAATAATTATCATGTAGAGGTGTGTGTGTGTGTGTGTGTGGTTTTCCTTGGCAATGTATACACTCGTCAGCACTGCCGCGTGTTGCAGTGCTTGCACGTTTTAGGAGATAATGGCACCATTGTGATTTTAAGCTTTAAGCAATAAAGTCAACTTCAATCGCCACTGTTACTCCATCTCAAACATGTAGGTTTTTTTTTAGTGGTAAATAATCACAATGGTGCAACATCTCCTAAAATATGCCGATAGTTTTTGGAGACTGTATATGTACTGTACATTTACACTCGTACTCACATACACAATTCCATGTACTCGGAGTTTGAAAGATACTTATAGTACTTGTAGGCTTGTTTGTACTTGAACGCTATGTGTACATGCCCAGTACTTTTGAGTACGATTTATATGCAACCACACAAAGCAACACACTACGTGGGCAGCAATGGTATTGATAGTTTGGCTTTGGTAAATGTTATTGGGAAAAAGTGTGAAAATTGAAATGCAAAGGTGAAGGGGTTCATGATGCGAGGTGAAGAACTAGACAATCCTTATATAAGTCCTTAAGAAACAGACCTGAAGCTTTGCAGAGCGTCTGTTTTAGTCCTCCCTTTCATATAGCTTCTTAATAAACACATATATTCATTACTCATGATGCATGCACTAATTATAGGTAAATACAATATTTTTATGGCCACATAAATTAGATTGTTTGGGAAGTAGTAAATGGTTTCTTAAAAGGAAAAACACACATTTAGTAAGCTTATTATATACAATATGTCAATGGCCATTTCCATGTGATTTGCCATTGGCCATATTGGCCAGTTTTTGTAAAGGTTGCATTGAACTGAGCCCATTGTCTGTTTATTAGGTTTTGGGCATGTTGGACATGTGTGTTTGTTGGTGGGTCCTGGGCTGCTCTCAATGTCTCCGGCTTGAAGGAGAAGTCGAGAAATGACAGCCGGTGAATCACTTCTCGGTGGTGAAAAAATGTGTAGTTGTGTGATAATTGCCTGGGTGACCGTAGCCGTTCCCAGGAACTCGGGGGGTTGGGGGGGTGGATTGTGTAGCGGTTTGGCCCACATAGCTTCCTCCCTTGGTAGCCCGAAGCGGTAGTCCCACGAAGTAAACGCCGCCACTCCAGGACCACGTATGGTGCTTACATGGGCTGTGTAGTTTATTCTTGGTTATATCAGATTGTAGATAAAAAAGGGAACCCTAAAATATAATTATGCAGTAGGCATACAGTATATCACAGAGGAATTATGTTTATTTAACTTTTCAATGTGGAAGAGATTAATATTGAACCATGAAATTATGTTCCAAGTTTGTATAAGTTGTAGACAGGATTCACATCGTGTGGCTAGTTGGTGAATGACATTTTGTACATGGAAATATAAAGTGTACAGCAACTGGTGAAAAAAAAAGGCACAATATGTGAGGGTACCTAAACAAGAATGAACCAGAGTGTCATCCATACTCATCATCCCCCTGGGGTAGGTAGTGGGCTACGAATACCTCCCCAGTAGGCTATCTCTGTTTGTCGTAAAAGGCGACTAAAAGGGGCTTTCACTTCTCCAACTGTCTCATCTTTATATCTGTATCATTTTGTGCTTACTGTCCCACCTCTCAATCACCTTATTCCTCATTTGCTATTTGACCTCGCTGTTGTGCCGCCTAATATCAATCAATCAATCATTGATTTAATCCATAACCATCAGTCGAGAGTGTCAGCCGGTTGTGTAGGCTGTCAGAATGTGATAATAATAATTAAAAAAAAAAAAAAAAAAAAAAAATACAAAACATGGAAGGTATTTTAAACTTAATGTATTTCCCCGTAAAGCCAGTCAGATCTTGGTGACATAATTTTTGTACAGAATCCCTACTTGGATTCTGAAGCTTTTAGCTTTTTTGGTACTTAATTATAACTGTTGGTTGTTGATGTTACATGGAAGGTATTTTAAACTTATTGTATTTTCTCTTAAAGCCAGTCAGATCTTGGTGACATAGATTTGTACAGAATCGCTACTTGGATTCTGAAGCTTTTAGCGTTTTTATACTTAATTATAACTGTTGGTAGTTGTTGTTATAACAGCAGTAAAATATATCCTTGATCTGTAGGACATTATTCTCTTTGAAAGTTAAGTTATTTTTCAATTTGCCATGCTGGATATATTACTAATGTTAAAAGTGTGTAATTAATATGTATTCATAATGTGGTACACCTTTTATGAGACTCCTTAAGGGGTTACTACAGTGCTGGTAAATATGGTGCAATTGATTCGTACAAACTAATTCAAGCAACAGTTTCAGTATTAAATTTGTTACGACTGCAACCATTTCCTGGAATATTTTGGACGACTCAATGCACTCCAATGTATCAAGAGTATATTATCTCCTTAATTAATTAGTTCGATTATTGACAAATTGCAAATTGAAATAGCTTCTTTCTTTGTACTGTAGTTTATTTCGTATTTATTAATTAGGCTTAACAGCTATAAATGATATTTAATATTCCCTTACTTCAGTTATTGGCTTCATTGATGTTATATTTTACTATTCCTTTAAAAGTAAATACTTTAATGAGTAATGGCTTTATTGATATTAATCCTCTTTATTTTCTACTTGGCAATACTCAAAAGACGGTATTATTACAATTTTTTTTTATTAATGGGAGATTCTCATGATGATAATTTTGAAGGTCTCTGCATCCTCTAAAGTCTAAACTGTGGCACGAAACAAATCCCCTTTTAAGTACTATTGAGGGGCTCTGTTTTCTGTTATAGTTAGGAGGAATCAGTAGCCATCCAATTTACCAACTTGAGAATAATCCCCTAATGAGCTTGTTGGTTGCCTGTTGTTGCTGCTATAGAGAGAGACTATTTTTGTAATGTTGTTGTTGTTGTTATTGGTGGTGAAGTAATGCTCTTGTTGCTTGGAATTATGAAGTGTTAGCAATTCATTTCAGTTGTTCCCTCCCTTCATTTGCCTTCTTACTTACCTTCCCTCCATCTACCTTCCTCCTTACCCTTCCCTCCATCTACCTTCCTCCTTACCATTCCCTCCATCAACCTTCCTCCTTACCTTTCCCTCCATCTAACCATTCCCTCATTTTGCCTTCCTCTATACCTTTCCCTCCATCTGCATTTTTCTTGACTTTTCCTCCATTCCCCTCCCTCACTCGTACATAAGTTCCTTCAACCTTCCGTCTACTTCACGATTTCTCCACTCACTTTTTTACCTCGCTATCTACTATACCTTTTATTTATATCCAAACAAAACATTTACTTACTAATCAGCTCCTTGTTTCCCATCTTTTTATACAAATTGAAAAACTTTGCCACATCACCTCTTTGCTTATAATGACAATTTATACTTTCCTTTCCCTGTCTACCACGGAGTCATTTTGTTAACTATGCACCCTACTAGTCCTTCCTAACTTGCTCATTATCTTCTCATCATTTCCTTAATGCAAACCAACCTCTACTACCTGTCCTCTTACATTTTCTGTCTACTGTCTTGCCCATTCCTATCTATTAACCTTTCCTCCTCTCCTGCTTCCCCTACCTGCCTCTACTTCTTGAATTCTAACTCATCTCTCCTGCTTACCCTTTTACTTTTTAACCACCTTTTTGCTGCTTAACCTCCTGCCTAACCTCCTACCTACCTCTCCACCTACCTCTCTTCCTGCCTACTTGTGTGTTTGTGTTTGCCACCACTTGTATACCATCTCTGTGTGCCTACCCCAACCTGCCTGCCTTGTGTGTGGTGTGCGTGTAGGCGGAGGTGCTGAGGGCAGCGGTGGCCAGGGAGGCAGAGCTGGAGACCATAGTGACGGACCTGTTGAAGGGTACACGCCTCCATCTGGTCCTCCACGACCTGGTCACGGTAGGGAAGGAAGGGGCTCATAGTAAGGAAGAGTGTGACACTCCTACTACTTTCAGGACTTTATGATAATGTCCTGAATTTGATATTAACTACTAAATGTTGCACCATCCCTTCACTTGTTTACACGTCACGTCAGTAAGTCAATATTTTTATTTAAAAAATTCCATTAAATAATATAAATGAAATATAAAAATTCTTCAGTATATTGCTTTAGTATAAATAAAGTCTGTGGTTTAAGTTTAGATTGGATGTAAGAGATCCATTTGGAGTTTCATATTATAAAGACAGAAGAATTATCAATTCACTGCCTGGCAACTGTATTGTTAAAATTAAACTTTTTGTCCTTTGTCATACAGAGGTGGTGGTAGTAATTATTATGGTGGTAGTAATTATTATAGTGGTAATAATTATTATAGTGTTAGTAGCTTTCACATAATAGTAATTTAGTGGTTGTTGTAGTAATGATAGATACCTTAATTAACAGTATGTTCAGTGATGATGGTAGTACAGTAATGTTATTGATAGAGTAGTAGTACAGTACTTGTACAATATTAGGTAAGTATAATTGTAATGGAATTACTGTGATTTTGTCTTTAATTTATAAATATATCTGAAAAATGGTGGGTGGTACCGATTTTATTTTATTGTGATGTGACTCACAATATAATTAATCTTGTGAAGATCTGAGAGTGCATTATTTGGGAAAGGAATGACATTATATAACGGATGGAAATACAGTGTGAAAGACTTCTTCAGTACATCAACATACAGACTTGAAGTATTTGGGCTGTATGCCTATGGACTCATTGTGTAGGTCATTAAGGCAGTCAGTCTTGTTACATCAACACATCTCCCCCGGCCTACAAGGTTGCAATCTTTGCTCTTATCGCCTGGTATCTATTTACAGCTCGGTGACAGGGACAAAGGGGACTGAGAAAATTGTCCAACATTTCCACCGACTCGGGAATAGAACCTGGGATATCTCGCTTGATAACCATTACACCATCGGCACCCTCCTGACATACTGTATAGAAAGATGAGTGTGTGTGCCTGTGTGGATAATTATGTTCTGACAATTTACATGAGAGTGAAGGAGTGGTTTGATAGTGTTGATGTAATTATAACAAGGCTGTAGTTTGGTGTTGTGAGTGTGTGCATGATGTAACAGTATGTATGGTGTATTGTTGGTAAACCCTGATGTGACAGAGTTGGCATGGTGTGATATTTAGGGCTTGGTGACTGTGTGTGTGTGTGTGTGTGTTAAGTAGACCTTATCTGGAGTGTGTGTATGTGTGTGTGTGAGGGGTGCTGATGGTGTAATGGTTATCATGCTCGCTTCACAAGTGAGAGATCCCGGGTTCGAATCACGAGTAAGTGTAGTTGTTGGACAATTTTCCCAGCCCCTATGTTCCTGTTCACCTAGCAGTAAGTAGGTTCCCGGCTTTAAGAACAAAAGGATTACAACCTTGTAGGCTGGGGAAAATATGTTGATGTAACAAGACTGGATACTTTAATGACTAACACCATTAGTCGATAGGCATAAAGCTAGGCCTAAATCTTCTTCTTGTGTGTGTGTTAGTATATCTATTTTTTTTTCTTATTTTGTGTAGTGAAAGAAGGCAGACTGGGTGTGACAATATTGGTGTACTTACAGGACGTGGGACTGTCAGGCAGCAAAGGACCTGTGGAAGCGCCCCGAGGGAGGATCTCGGACTTCAACGCTCTCATGCTGCTTCGACTCACCAAACCTCGCATGGTTAGTGCCCAAGGCGGGCCAGTGGTGGGTGTAGTGAGGTTGAGTACTGTGTAGGGAATGATTAAGCAAGGATTGATAGGAAAAGGTACAGTACCTATTACAGGAATGGGACCCCAACCACTACCTTTCTATTCTTCAACTGATCCTTTCACTCTTCCTTCTTGTTTGTTGTCTCTCTTTTCTACTTCTGTATGGTACAACCCAGAAATAGTGTTAAATTAGGATTCCAATTTTATTACCAAAATAAGTACATATTGTATGACAGATTTTCTACCAAGAGAAACTTATATATCATCATATTTCCATGCAAACGTGAACTGGGACCCGACAACTGTGTTTCTGTTTGTCAGCTGGTGGCTGGGGCTCGTGAGGTTGTCAACTCTATGCTTGGCGACCCATCCCTTCTGTGGCCTGATCTTTCCCTCTCTAGGATGTAAGTATGGTTTTATTTATTTTCATCATATGTATTGTATTGCTTTCTTATAAAATCAAGTGCTGAACTGGAGTAAAATAGAGTAACATTTTTATTATCAAACAGTTTTGGTGGACACAGCCACCATCCTCAGTCGTCAAGATGAAATGTGTTAAGCATACTGATCAATTTTTGACAAAAAATAAAAAAATTGAAAAGTGTCTTAATATGTACTAACTGTTATATAAAATACGCTGAGAGTACGTAAAGTTTGGAATACTACTGTTGGGTGGTGGTAGAAGCCCATAAAAGGCTTATGGTCATAAGCCCAGATGGTAAAATTACTCTTGTTACTCCCGTTCTACGGCTCTTTTATGCACCGAGATTCTCACCCTTCCTGGCTGGAGGCATCTGGCAACCCTGGCTGGGGTATATAAAGATAGGAGGAAGCGAGAACTGGCAGTTGGGGAGGAAGGATTCACTTATCAGCCATGGCCCAGTCAACACCTCTACCAACCGACACTACAGTACTTCCCCTGCTGACCGTCTTGTTGGCAGTGTCAAGTGTTTTAACCACTTGAATAGCTATGGCTTCGTTACGAGCAACAAAAAGGATTAGTTCGTCCACAGAAAGGGCATCCTATTCTCTGCTGCCACCAACTCACCACCATCACTTACTGGGGAATGGAGAGGAGGTGTCTTTCACTGTGGAGGAAGGGAGTAAGGTGTACTGCAACCGGAGTTTTTTTTCCCACTGCTGTGTGAACCGCCAGCTCACAGGGGGTACATTTCCCTTTGCATGCAGCCATGTAAACTCCCTCCCTCTTATGGTCCCTTCAGGGCTGATCTCATGGAAGGTGCGGCCCCACTTGTAGCTCTTGTGGTAACATGAACTTGGGCCCACATCACTGGCTGTGGGATCAAAGACCTTCTCCCCAATCTCCATGGTGGTCAGAGGCCCCCAGACTCCCTGGTCCAGTAAACTTTGGTCCCATTTCCCTGGGATGTGCTTCGGTAGCCCAGGCATATAAGGCCAGCCCCTCCTTTATTTAATCTATTTTTTTTACTGCGACTAGAGTGTACCAGGGGTCTTTGAGACAGGAGGCCATTCAGCCCCGGGAGAACATCAACAACAAGAACAACCATGATATGTAGAATAGTGTAGTGCAGAATACCTTGATGCTGTTGGTGAACTGGCAGGTTGGGTGTGGAGGAGCGCAAGTTACCAGTGTTGGTATGGACGGATCATGGACGTGATGTAGCCAGGGAGGTCCTAGCTGCTGCTAATACCCGTGGATTGGCAGGCAACACCAGAGTCATCATGGCACCTGCTCCATCACAGGTCAGGGGCACACATCACAGGTTACCGTAACAAGTTAATCACACAACATGTACTGAACATTCGCCAGCACTGCTGCATGGTACAGGGGCTCACACATATTCTGAGATGTAGCACCACTATAATTATTTAGCTCGAAACAATTCACATGTGTGAGATAGGGTACCCTCGATACACTTGCGCATGAATTGAACATTGTTGATTAAGGATATGAATCCCTTACATCTCTTAAACATATGAGCCCCTGTACCACACGTCAGTGTTTGCGACGGTACAATCACGAGTGCTAATTAAGTGTTCAGGTGTGCTTCGAATGCCTAGATACAGTAAATAAAGGCACAATAAGATCTCCATTGGAATTGCTTCGTTTGTGAAATGGATTGTTCAAAGCTTTAACCAAAGTTGTATAGTTATTAGTGCTAGTGACTGTACAAGTCAATATTACACACCTTCATCGCTTCAACGACTTGTGTTATCTTTCTGGACATTGCTACACTAAGTCTTATAGCTGGTACAGTCACAGTCAAAAGTCCTGCAACCTGGTGAATAAAACCGAGATATTTGAGTGAATCTTATGAACCAATATTGCAGAGATCAACAGCTAATTTCGGATTACTTTTTGAAGCCATCTCATTGGAAGGTGTTGCAGGACTATTGACCGGGACTGTACAATCAGCGTCGTCAATCCTATTTTCCCTGGTGTGAATCCCATGCAGCTCGATTCAGTTCTTCTGAATCATTCATTAGTGAGAGGGAAAGTCAGAGTGTAAGTAAGCAGAAACATTTCCCTTTTAATGGACACATTAGTGATGAACACATAATATAGTAGTGTCATTTTTTACCCATCCAGTCCGGGGATCAGCATGTGCCGACCCTGCGAGGTGCCTGGGGTTCTGGATAGGATGACTCTGTAGAGCAATCCGGACGTAGGCATTAGCTGATGTTATCAATTCCGCGAAAATATAGCAACTTTTGGTGATTTTTTTGGGACTGGGCTATATCAAAGCAGTGTGTCAATGGGATAGCCATACTCAGTCAGTGTGCAAATGGTTGGTGTGATGGCTGACAATGTTACAAATATTTCTCGAGTTCGATTTGATACTTCTCCACCGCCTGGCAACGACCTCCACCACTCAAAAGTTACATCTCTTCCTCACATCATATCTTTGTACCCAGGAGGAGTCGTAGAGAGCAGGGGTTGGTCTCATTCGAAAGAGTTGCTGGTGATCACAGAATCAAATTTAAGTTTCTAGGCATTGTACTTTAGACGTAGCGAGTAAATGAAGTAGGGCGATTTTGGAGAAATCACCTGGAAACTTCGTATTTCCTTCTTCCTTGTGGATATCTGCATATTCCTGGATCATGTGTATCAATAATGTGTCCAAGAAAAAGGGGGCGTTTCAGTTTATTTACATAGCAATCCTAAAATATACAATATATCCCTATATGTGCAATACACTTTTCCCTAATTTATTCAGTCAACAACCCACACCCAACACCAGCATACCCTGGCCATATTCTCACACTCTTCCTATCACCTATAAATTATTCAGAAGAACTGAGTCAAGCTACAGGGGATTCATACCAGGGAAAATAGAATTGATGATGGTGACTGCAGTGTACCAGCTATAAAATTAATGTCGGCGATAATACAGTACAGTAGAGAGTGACCAAGTTGTTGCAAATTAACTTTTCCTTGGTGTACACAGGAAGATGGTGAGGTGGAGTGTTGTGGTACTGGGTTGGTGTTGGAGGCTGGATCACCAACACTCTCTACAGTTCTGGCCAATGTTGTGCAGCAGGGTGGATGGGTCGTCGTACAGGTCAGAAAACAACATGTATACATTATGTATTATTTTTATTATTCTTTTGGGCTATGGTGTAAGTTATTCCATTACACATGTCAATGACCGTACACAAGAGGATAACTTAATTATATTAATTAGTAAGCATATATTTTTGTGACCGACTCACACTCACCACATGCTGAATTTGTACACGTTTTAACCCATGTATTGTACTGTATTGTATAGGGGGCGGAGTCAAGGGTTGTGCTGCCCACACTACTGGAGGCCATGACTTCACTTGACTCTCCTGACATCAAGGTGAGTGATGAAAGTTAATAAAAAGCATGCATTTCGGAGATTGCACGAATTTGTACGGTTCATTAAGCGTTGTCTAGAAATGAGGGAGGAGTAATGAAGGGGGGGGGAGGGTGTGGGAGCAGGGTAAGTTATTTTGTAAATGAAACAGCAGTACACGGAGCTCAGTACACTAGTAGTGGTTCACGTGAGTGTGAGACTTGAGCCAACACCACCGAGATATATCGGTGGTGTTAGCTGCAGCTGAGCTCCACATCAATCCTGAACCTGCAGGTAAGGCGAGCGTCACGGCAGCCAATCAGAGTCAATGTCTGCAGAGAAGGACAGGTAAGGCGAGCGTCACGGCAGCCAATCAGAGTCAATGTCTGCAGAGAAGGACAGGTAAGGCGAGCGTCACAGCACCCAATCAGAGAGCTCAATTCAAATCTTTGGTTAGGCTCACTCTGGACTGGATGAGACTGAGTAAACGGAGTATATACTGTATTATAGTATAGCATTGTCAGGTTACCTTGGACTGGATGAGACTGAGTAAACGGAGTATATACTGTATTATAGTATAGCATTGTCTGGTTACCTTTATTTCCTGACTGGCAGGTACACGATGACTTCCGATTGGTGGTGACAGTGGGCCTGGGGAGAGCCGCTCCCTCTGACTTGACTCTACTTGCTCGTCCCCTCTATGCTACGCCCAGCCCCACCTTGCCCTCCACCCTCACAGCTGCTGCCGCCATCATGGACAGTTACTACTACAGACATCACTGTTAGTTCTGTTTTTATATTTCAAATTTCGGCTCGTGTGGTTATGAATATTTTTGTGAATTGTCTGTCATCTGTAGCTGTTAGTAATGTTATGTGTTGTGTGTTTTCACTGTGTAGTTTTCAGTAATGTTGTGTGTCTTATCTCTTTCCCTATCTATATAGCCATATAATGAACTGTTACCTTGCTTTCAATCAATATTTCAGATTTAGGATCAGCTTGGCGGCGTGCAGTGTGGCAGGTGGCAGCTGTACATACCATTATCACTGTGACTCGTCAATGGTGTTCATACACCTCCACCATAACAACACAGATCACCCCACCGCTACACCACCCAGGCACACCAGACACACACATCACCACCGTCAACCATATAGCAAGTCAACCCACGTCACCCACCCCGATACAACCCACACACTCACCCGACACTCACACCATCATCCAGACCACCTCATCCATCCCACGACGCCCTCCTTCATCGTCTAGCCCTCCAAACCCTCCCACTAAAACCCAAGGTGGGTCAGGAGAGGAGAGTAAAGTGGAGGAGGAGAGAGACGACCATGGAGAAGAACAGATTGATGATGAAATGGGAGAAAATTGGGAAGGAGTAAGGAGAGGAGAATCTGGGAGGATGGAGAAAGAAGTGAAAGAAACGAATGAAGGGGAGTTAAAGGAAGAGTTTGGAAAAGCTACTGAGTCTGACAAAGATGAGTCAATACAAGACACCTGCATACATCCAGTGGACAAAACAGTTAAAAAATCTGGTACAAATACATAGAAATATCTCTTAGTTTTTTAATAAGCATCATAGTACATCTATTACCTTTGTTAATAAATGAATGAGGTACAAGTACAATACTAACAGCAAGGATCAGAGTACTCTTAAAGTACTACATTTTTGTTTTCATCGTACTGCATAATGACTTATAACTGTGTAGATATGGCATTAGTGTGGAGAAAAGTTAATGCTATTTGTTTTCCTGTTCATAATGACAGGTTCTTTAAACATGCAGTGTAGATTATTAGTTGAACATCACCAACACATTTTAATTATCAAATATTTATCGTAGTGTAAGTGAGTTTACATCATACGGCAACAACACCGCTGTGAATTCCAACAGTCATCAATAAGGTTCAACAATTTCAGCAAGGAGCCTGACAGCCGTGGGAGGGATGAAGGACAGCAGTCTGGAGGGTCACACCAGCCTGGAACACCTCAGTCTAACATACAACTGCCTGGCCAAATTGTCCCTGGAACGTGTCCTGGATGACTCAACTGTCACCACCTTCCTCAGTAACATGTTGATCTCTATATATGCTAGTTAAATGGGGAGTAGTGTTGTTGGTAAATATGGAAAAACTGGGATTCCATCAAGCTGTTACAAACAACTGACCACCATTATTTTTGTTAATGTGGTCCTATTTCCAAAAGGATAATATCCCCTTAATAAGTGTATGTGACTGTATGTGTATGTGCCTGTCTTCCTGTACGGTTTTGTTGATAAAATATATCACGAAGGGAGATAGAGAAATATTACTTCAATTTCCTCCCGCAGGTGCAGTGTACGGACGGCGGGAGGTGTGGCAGGGTGTGGTGGCCTGTCTACCGAGGGAGGTTGGCAGGGTGTCCCGAGAGGCAGCCCTGAGTATTGTTACTTCACATCTCATCACTTCACTCTCTGCCCTCCACAACATGACTTTGGTAAGTGAACAGTTTGGGTTCCACTACACGCTTCATTACCTTCACTATCTACTCCTCACAAACACACCTTAATTCATTGATTAATAAGCCTTCTGGGATGCATTTTGTACCTCATATCATTTCAACCTTTTTCTTCGTAAATGACGGTTAAAAGGAACTTTCACTTCTCCAACAGATCATTTTTGTCAACTGATATCATTTGTACTTACTGTCCCACCTCACCTTCCTCAGGCGCCATATGACATCGCTGTTGTGGCGCCTAATACAAATTAATCAATCTCATTCCTAAATATTTTCATCTTATTGCAATTATCCTTATGATTACATATTAGCAATAATATCATACATGTAGCCCCAGTCAGATACAGTCAACTATAACACTAGAATATCTTCACAGCCATTAAAGTTCAGTCATTTTTATATTACTTTGTTATACAACTGGTGAACAATTATAAGTGTTGGTGTTGGTGGTGAGATTGTAATCTTTTGTTTCAGGATGTGGAGTACCGTGGTTTCCAACAAGACCTTAACTGTATAGCACAGGATATCTTCCCAAACTCAACAACTTCAGCAGAGGAATGAAGTGTCACCTCCCTCCCATGTATTCTCTGTTTCCTTTCCAATTAAAAGAATAACATTTATTCTAACTTATTGTTCGTATCTTTTAGCCACAGTAAGCTACCCTTCCTCTTCCTAACCATATGCAACAGAGGGTAACATTGTGATCTAAAAATAAACAAGAAATATATGTATTGTTAAAGATAAATTTAGCTTTAACTAACTGTAATAACATATCAAACAAGATAGTTATGTCTACCGCAATAAAAGATAAAATAAAACAACACTTTATGATAAACAGTGAAATAAAGAAGAATAAAAATGTCTTTCCAGCTGGAGGAAGAATTGAAAATAGTTTATATATTCTAAAATGCAATATAGATAAAATGTTAAAAAAGAAGTTAATACTTGTATTAGTTAGTATCAATAGAATTTGCAAAAGCATATGTTTCTATAGATAGAAAGAAAATTATTGATATTTTAAATGAATACAGTCCATGAAACAGAACACATGTAACAGCAGATAATCACATCGAAGAATAAGGAGAGAAAACTAAAACAGAAATAAACTTTAGTAGCGGTATAAATCAAGGATGTAGAAGCTCTACTACATTGTTTAATTAAACTGATAACATATTATACTATATATAGACTGGAAAAGGAATGTGTAGGTTATAAATATGATATAATGGAAATAGTAACTTTGTTTTTCGCTGATGATGGCTTATCCAGAATAATTGAGAGACAATGAGATGACAAATGACATAAAATATTTGGAAATAACAATAAACAACAAGAGACAAAATTTCAATATATATAAAAGAGAAGTAATAACAAAAGCAAGAAAAATGGCAAACATGACCAACACAATAATAACCCAGAGTGTAAACAAGATGCTAATAAAAACATGTTGAAAGAGTGTGGTGTAATCATCTGTACTTTATGGAGCAAATATATTATAACAAATACACAGTTTGGTAATACAATGATTATTCCTTTCGTTTTAATACCTACAGGTTCTCATGTTTCGTCTATTTCCTTCTGTCTCATGAGAACGTGGGTGAGTAAGTGAGAGAGGGTGAGACCCATGGAAGTATAACTATAAAGGGTGGAGAAGCCCACAGCCGCGTGTTAGTACTGGCTCAGTGAAGCCTCTTCTGCCTCACGTCCGCCATGTTGTTGTGGGCAGGGTCGCGTGCTGAGTCAAGGGTTTACTCGTTATTTTTTTCCCCCTTTTGCATTGTTTATATCCATAAATAGCTTTCAGATGTGTAAATTAAACTACTGCTTACTCTTAACTATTTATTACATATCAACAATAATTTATATTGTATTACATGCCACTGAATAATACCAATTTATTCATCTTAGTTCTGCTTTTCACCGCTTTGAGAGATGTGTGTCGTGCAGTGAACTGTTTGGCTGCATATCTATATCTGACCTGCAGATAGGTCTCAGCTACAGCCTTTATTAGGAGTACAAGATGATTATTTACCGGATCACTATCTGACCTAAATTATGTCTTACCAAACCAGGGAAAATAGTCTTTCCCTGGAACTCTGACAGCACAAACGTTACTATGTTGTGGCAAACATACCCTGACACCTTGGAATATGGGTGCTCATCTTTGCAGAGTAAAACTTTCGCTCTGAATTTCTTTTCACATATAAGACATATAGTAAGAACATCTTGGGATGGAAAACATAGATGGCCTTTGATTTTTACAGTTATTTACATGTGAGTTTCATTTATATTTTGGTGAATCAGAACACCACCATATTTCACACCCTAAAGTTTTCTTTAGTTTTGAAATAACAAAGCCATCTATAAATGCAAAAACATGTATTGGAGAGAGCACACTGGCTGAACATAAGCTTTCATAATCAACTTCAGAATGTATATTAATATACTCATCTTCATTAGCGGCATAATTCTCTACTTGATGGAACGTTCATGTTGGAAGCCTGCCACTGGCTGGAGAGTAGCATACACTCAATTCTACAAGGTGGCTTTTTCAGTGCACAATTATGATAATGTTAAATAACACATTATTTAACACAAAATTTAACATTTTGTTAAATAACACATTAAATTCTTAAGCGTTTTTTTAAGAAATGTCCGAATTAGTGATAATTGCAATTAATTTTTAAGAAAAATTGAAAACATATCTGTTCGCTGGTTACGACATGGATAATATGAACATTAGACATTATTATAGTGTTAAATAATATTGAGGGAAGCCCTGTGGAATATCTAACAACAAGTAACAAGTAATAGAAAGGGCAAAAAAACGGGTAATTTCTGTTCACAGAAAGTGCAAAAATCGAAGACGCAGTTAATCACAATATTTACCCTCTTTATTTTATTTTTCTTAAACAACAACAACAGCAAAATACGGCAGCCATGATGATCAGTGTTACCAGATCTGTTTGACATACATTTGAAAACTTAACCGGTAGAACTTTCCTTTTTTACCTGAAAAATATATTTACCCTCGATCACTGACGGTCTTTTTTATATTTTTTGGTCTGGTAGAACTTTCCCTGTTTATTGATGAACAATATTTATACAATGTCCCTATGTGGACTTCAATATTACCTACAACAATATCCATGCATCTGGCAACACTGATGAAAAAGACTAAATAGAACATGTAGGCAGTTGAGAAAGAAAAGGCATGAAAGTGACGAAGCTGAGAATGAGTACCTGAATGCATGGACAGCATATGTTAAGCAGCAGAGAGTTGCTAAGTGCAATATTAGAGATGAAAAGGTAAAATGTGAAAGGAGAGTGATTCAGAACCTAAAAGAAAAGGGGTTGGAAGGTGGTCGTGAATGGTATAGATTCATGAGAGGTGAGGGAATGTCTAGTACTGAAAGTGTAGACAGTCTCAAGGTAAATGGTATATGTATAACTGACAAGGAAGAAATGAGGAAGGCCATAAAAGAGTTCTGGGAGAATATTGGAGGTGTAGGTGAGGTGACTGATGTAAGAGGAGAGAATGTAACACTGGAATGGAAGGATGCAGACGAACTGAATGTAAGAATTAGCAGAGAAGAAGTTGAAAGATGTGTGAAAAGGCAGAAGAATTGTAAGGCCGCAGGACCAGATGATATTCCGTATGAAATGTACAAGAATGGAGGTGAGTTTATGATTGAAAAGATGACTGAATTGTTTAACAAAGTGTGGGAAGAAGAGAGAGTACCCAAGAGATGGAATGAATGTAGAGTGACGTTGCTGCATAAGGGAGGCTGTAAGTGTAAGAATGAGCTTAGAAACTACACACCAATAGCCCTACTGAACACACTGGGAAAGATTTTCAGTGCAGTGTTGAATGAAAGATTGTGCAGATGGATTGAGAGATTCAGAGTGCTGGGTGAAGAGCAACATGGTTTCCGTAAAGATAGAAGAGCAGAAGATAATATGTTTGTGGTGAATGAATTGATTGAAAGAAAGAAAAAGGATGGATGTAAGCTATACCTATGTTTCTTAGATATAGAGAAAGCTTATGACAGGGTTGATAGGAAGATGCTATGTAGAGTCTTAGAAAAGATAGGTGTGAGTGATAAATTAGTAAATATTGTGAGAAGTATGTATGAGAACACAAGAGCAATGTACAGGCTGGGAGATTTAGAAACAGAATGGTTAAGAAGTGAGAGAGGAGTTAGGCAAGGATGTATACTTTCTCCAACCCTATTTAGCTTATATACAGAAGAACTAACTATGAGAACAAGAGGAATGAATGCAGGAGTAAGGGTTGGAGATGACAAGATATGTATGTTACTGTATGCAGATGATGTGATAGTTATGAGTGAAACTGCAGAGGAACTGCAAAGGATTTTGGATGTTGTAGGTGGGTATGGGAGAGATTTTGGTGTGAAATTTAGTAATGAGAAAAGCCAAGTAATGATTGTGAATAGAACAGATGATGAGAGAGAGCATACATGGAGAGTGGGAGAGAATGTTCTGAAACAGACTGATGAATATAAGTACTTAGGGGTATGGCTGAGTCCAAGTGGAAGTGAAAAGACCAAGAATGAAAAGATTAGCATGACGAACCAATGGGTTGGACGACTGGCAAGTGCAGCGAGGCTGAGAGCAAGCAAGTATGATGTGGTGAGAGAAGTATGGAAGAGTGTGGCTGTCCCGAGCATTATGTATGGCATGGAAGTTATTGCATGGAAGGAGAGTGAGATAGACAAGTTAGAGGTGGGACAGAACCGAGTAGCGAGAATGGCACTGAATGCACCAAGGTATGCAGCGACAGCAGCTTTGAGAGGTGATATGGGATGGAGTACATTCAGAGAAAGACTGGTGAAAGCAACTCTTAGATACAAAGTAAGACTGGAACGTATGGAGGATACAAGACTGGCAAGAAAGGTTTATATGTGGAACATTAGAAACGGCAAATAGGGAAAGAAGTGTGAGAGAATGGTATATATGAATGGTATGGTAGTTAGAGGAATTATGCATGAGTGGAAAATAATGAGCAGGAATAGAGAGGTGCTAGACTGGGATGCAAGAAAGTGGAAAAGTGAGATTGACAAAGAAGTGAAATGCCTGGGGTTAAGAAAGTGGAAACATGAAATGAAACAAAAGGAAACTCTTGTATGGTATAAAGAGAAAGAATGTCCAGAGTATGTGAAGTGGTATGAGGGAAGTCTGGGTGGTGATCTACTCTTTCGAGCCAGAGCACAATGTATGGAGGTGAATGCAAGAAGTTATAGATGGTCTGAATCCCGAAGCAAGGTATACCAGATGTGTGACACAGGAGAGGATGAAACGGTAGAACATGTGATGCTGGGATGTGAGAAGTATGAGAGAGACAGAACAGAGATGATGCAGATCATCTTGACTGAAATGGAATGTGATGGAATGGAATTAACAGGGAGAGAATGGATGATATTACTGCTAGGTTTGTGTGAGCAGACCACAGATGAAATGATTGGTGCTGGGAAAGAATTCTTGGAGAAAATGTGGTATGCAAGATGTAGAAAGTGAATAGATATGCGTGCTATTGTATTTTTTTCGATTTCTATTTACAGGAAGCTGCCGATACAAAGGCCAACCCTGGAATAAACACCCGGGGTACCTGTAACAGCAAGAGCAAGAGCATCGACGACGATAATGTAAACAAAGTGACAATCTCTGACTCTCTCTCTCATTCCTTATAATTTATATTATATTCTAAATATAATTCACTTAGAGAGAGATAGGTAACACACACACAGGTAAGAAGAGAGAGTAAGGTATTTTTACAGTAAAACGTATATATTAGTATGTTTTACCACTAATTAGGACCATTCTAAGACTATTTTCTTCAATGGTGTTTCTCTCGGAAATGCCCCGTTTTCGAGATATGCCCAGTTTTCATACCCCATACAATCTTGGGGGAGAGCCTGGGAATACGGGGTTTTGGGTGGGGGAAAACATGCTGTACACTATGGCGTTGCCTTTATAATACACTTCTTAACTTTGTTTCTCTTAGAAATGAATCGTTTTCGAGATATGCCCCCGTTTTCATACCCCATACAAACTTGGGGGAGAGCCTGCGGTATTTTTACAGTAAACCTGGGTTCAGTAAAACGTATATATTAGTATGTTTTACCACTAATTAGGACCATTCTAAGACTATTTTCTTCAATGGTGTTTCACTCGGAAATGCCCCGTTTTCGAGATATGCCCAGTTTTCATACCCCATACAAACTTGGGGGAGAGCCTGGGAATACGGGGTTTTGGGTGGGAGAAAACATGCTGTACACTATGGCGTTGCCTTTATAATACACTTCTTAACTTTGTTTCTCTTAGAAATTAATCGTTTTCGAGATATGCCCCCGTTTTCATACCCCATACAAACTTGGGGGAGAGCCTGTGAATACGGGGTTTTGGGTGGGGGAAAACACTATCAGTGTTGCAAATGTTGTAATATTCACGCCACTTGTGGCTGTATTGGCTATATTTTGTTTTGGGAATACTGTGTTTGAGCGTCCTGTATCCATCTACGTTCCTGGATATTTACCCGGTAACTACTTCTATTTGTTATACCGGTTTTATGCCCAGGTTAGGCCCGGTAGTTAGCCCAGGTTAGGTCCCGGTAGTCTGTCGTGGTCTAGGTTAGGTTAGGTTAGGTCAGGTCAGGTTAGGTAATACTAATTCCCAAAATAACCATTTAATTTGAATATCTAGCCCAACCCAAGCCAACACGTGTTGTAACGCTGCTGTTTGGGCTATAATTGTATTTTATTGTATCGGTCTCGAACTTTGTTATTTCGCTTTTATTTCCGGTTTCAAGTGTTTATTTAAGACAATTACATATTATAAAGGCAACGCCATAGTGTACAGCATGTTTTCTCCCACCCAAAACCCCGGATTCCCAGGCTCTCCCCCAAGTTTGTATGGGGTATGAAAACTGGGCATATCTCGAAAACGGGGCATTTCCGAGAGAAACGCCATTGAAGAAAATACTCTTAGAATGGTCCTAATTAGTGGTAAAACATACTAATATATACGTTTTAGTGAACCCAGGTTTACTGTAAATTTACCGAGAGTAAATATAAGTAGCCTAGAGATAGAGAGATTTTTCTCTCTTATTAATATTAAGAAGGTGCGGGAATAGGGGGACAGGCTTGTGCCGGTTGTGGGGGTTGCGGGAGTAGGGGGACAGGCTCGGGGGGGGAGAGGGGGTGTTACCAGGGGGTGTGGTAATAGGGGACAGGCTTTCTACCCATCCCAAGCCTGTCCCCCTATTCCCGCACCCCCCAATCACCCCCCCTAAGCTTTTCCCCTACTCCCACACCCCCTTAATAATAATAATTGTAGGCTACACATACATACATACATATTGTGTGCGTTACTTATGTATACAAATTTTCCAGGCTGTGTGTACATGGCAGAGACAACAAGAGTGTAAACAACAACAACAACAACACTAAGATGGTATTTATAATTATTATTATTGTTATGGTATTATTATTATTATTATTATTAGTAGTAGTAGTAGATAAATTTACTAAAGAACTGTGTTCACTACGGTATATTGTATATTTGGTAAATATTGAATGAATTTCCGTTACTGCATATGGTTTTTCTACCTTCATCATTTCCTCCACTAAATAGGGCATATTCAAATGGGGCATTTTGAAATTAGCCTGGCCTTACCTGAATTTATTGTCGCAATAAATGGTTAAGTACAGTAGTTTAGTACTGATTCAGTACAGTAGTTTAGTACTGATTCGTCACCTGGATGGCTAAAATTTTTGCTGCTCACTGATTGGCTGATTAAATCGGCCGCCATTTTTGCTCTTTCTCGTATCTGCCTGCTAGCAGGTTCGGCATGATGTATATTTTGCCTTGACTATGTTGCGTGACTGATTACTCAATATTTGTACAATATCTTCTCTAGATAAACCAGCAAAGATATTTTTTAATCGATCTTCGACTCAACATAAATATTCCTTGAAAACTTCCCTAAGTCTTACAGAATGCCGAACTGTATGGTGACGAATCAGTACTAAAATACTGTACTTAACCATTTATTGCGACAACTAATTCCCTCATATTTATATGAACATCATGTAAATAGTAGCGTATAAACGTTGGTAATACACCTACGGAAACTATTTTCATACAAGAATTAATTATACTAACTGTAGTATCAAATGTTTTACAGATAAACTAAACACATTGACTACTACTGTTGTCTTCAGTGTTGGCAGGTCTGCTTGATGAAATTTCCCTAACTCCAACATCAGAATTTCCCTTTTTACCTCAATTATTCCCTGTTTACTCTTGAACACTGATGGTCTTTTTGGTATTTTGTCTGATAGAAAATTCCCTGTTTACTCTTGAACAAATTTTAATTATAATCTCTGTGTGTGGACTTCAATATTCCCTAAATTTCCCTGCACCTGGCAACACTGGTCGTCTTTCAGTCAACCGTCTTGGTTTGGTAGCGTCGTCTGGCAACTCGTTACGTCCTATTATATGCTTTAAATAACACATACATGACGTATAATAGTATTTATAAATTCAGGGATCTTATAGATTTAAAAAATATATACCTGTACTGATATGAAAATAATGCAACTGTCGTCAACATTTTGCCCACGAATGTCAACAATAGATTACTAACTGGTAGTATCTGGCATCTTATACATTTTTTCTATACTATCGCGGAAAATTCGAATATGAGCAAACATGGCCACTGTCCAGTCTCTCTATATAGAGTCTCTAACCTAGACCGCATCAGACTACTGGGACCTAAACTAGACAAACTGCCGGTATATGACTGATGTAAACTATTGTAAAGTGATCGGGGTTTTTGCCTTGGGCCGCGTAGTGCTACCACATCTTGTTAGGTCCAAGGAATTTGCCCCAGTCACTTTATAAGTTTACACTGAGAGAGACACCATAGCTGAAAAGTGTGTTAGAATGGTCCAAAATAATGGGTAATGATACTAAAATATACAATATAGTGAACACAGTTCTTCTGTAAATTTACTTTATTATTATTATTATTGGATAAATTTTCGGTAAATATTGCAATTATTTTTCTGCGTCCTCAATTTTCACACTTTCTGTCGACCAAAATTGTCCATTTCTTTTCCCTTTTATTTTAGAGACTGTTATGTGGAATATGTAAATAACCTTAATAACATTTGTATATATTTACTTTGAAATGGGAGCGAGGTTTTCCTAGCGGGTCCCCGACTTCCCACCTCTGCGTGCAGTGTTGCCAGATTAAGGAATACTTTCATATTTTAGACAAATTTTGTCCACAAGGGAAATCGTAAGAAGAATGTTCAATAAGTAGTCCAGTTAGGCGGGAAATTCAATACAGTTGACTCTCGAATAACGCTATTTTGAGTAACACGTTTTTGATTTAACGCTGTGTAATATGTAGGGGGGATTCGATTAAATAACGCTCTTTGTTCGATTTAACCTGGCCACGCTCACCCACTCAGAGCACAGAGTGATTAAGGAGAGTTGAGTGAGGAGGCAGAGTGGAGTGACGAGTGTTAAAAGTGAAGAGAAATATACTGTACTGTTACTTTACAAATGTAAATACAGTATTAAAATTCGTATTAAGCATATTAAATGCATATAACAATTTGTATTAAGGATTTCGTAGATGACTCATGACTGAAATGAGTCGTCAGCATGCGTGGTAGTGGTGGAGGTGGTAGGGGGAGAGTAGGGGGAAGGGGGGAGATAGCGTGTGATATCGTTTGTTTATATTTTATTTGCCATACGCTGGTGTTACATTCTGCCTTCTCTGTCCGAGAAATACTTCCTTCTTTATATCGAAGGATATGGCCTTCTGATTTGTAAATGTACCACCTGGTATGACTGAGTGTTGAAGCTGGTGGTTAACTCGTAATAAATAAAAACGAGCGAGTCACACACACGGTGACAACGCAGGCTAGGCCTATATTCCCTTGACCTTGAGCTAGGGTGAATGGAGACTGAGGGTAGGGGGGGAAGGAGCGTGGGAGAAGTGGTGGCAACATACATACACCCACACTTCACAGACGACAGTGATATAATTTCGTGATACAGTCAAAGACATTTAATCCGGCGACTTGTGGTCCGCAATGCCCGATAATCCGGCACTTTTTAGCCCAAGAACAAATATACAAAAACTAAGAAAAAAAAAATTCATACGAAACGTAGTTTTAAATTGCCCGGGCAGAGCACCGCGGGCAAGCCTGAGTTGTGGCAAACTGGCAACAATGTATAACGTGACGTTAATTTACATGCCTTTCCCTCCCTCTAAAGTCCGTTGGAAGCCCTAATATTTGTCAGAAAGTAAACAGAATTTCCCAATCAATAGAGAATATATAAATAAAATTTATCACATTTCGCCATATGATGAAGGATCAACAAGATAGTATTTGACGAAATTTGACAAAAGTATTTGACATGGTATAGTTGTTGGCAAATTGAAGTATAGTATTTGACAATTTATTATATTGGCGAAACCATCTTGGCAAACACCATCTTTATACTCAAGGTCCAATGACGTTTGCAAAACGTTTGCAAAACGTAAACAGAGGCAACTACGGCGCTGCAGGGAGGGATAGGCATGTAATTTAACGACACTACAATGTATAAACAAGACATGACAGTGCAGTGAAATCATGTGTTTGAGTTAAAAAGAATGAGTTACAATTACAATAATAATAATATTAGTTACCGAAAAATTATTAATTATACCCCACACGATTACTGTGGCCTACTCCACTTAAATCAATACATACTTCAGTCTACCCTTCTGCTACTGTACATTCATCCCGTTTTTTGTGACAACAACCTCCGAAGAAGAAGATTTTCACATCGCACTCAACGCAACTCTTATAAGCAAGTAAAAATACCTTTTATTTTATGTTATATAATCATTATTGATGTTTGTTGAGTTTATAAGGCTTTTTGAAGTTCATATTGGGTGTTATTTACTATGTATTGATGTTTTGGTGGGCGTAAATAGCTTTTTAAGGCCATCTTGGGGGGGTCCGCTGGGTAATCCGGCAAATCTTGTAATCCGGCAGTCTCCAACTCCCTTGGGTGCCGGATTAAATGTCTTTGACTGTATGCTCATTATGATTTCACTCGTATTGTATAAGAACTACTCGGATTCGCTTCACTTATTTTCACCACCCATTCTATATTTTGACTCGACTATTCATATATATATATATATATATTAGAGTAATAAAATCCCAAAAAAGGTAGACTTTTGCATTGTCCAGGAACGCAACCCCCACTATTACCATTGTTTCCTATGGGGAAATTAAGTTTAAATAACGCGTTTTTTAATAACGCGACGTCTCCAGGAACGTAACTACCGCGTTACTCAAGAGTTAACTGTAGTTTAAAATTGGGACAAATAATTTTTGATCACCAGATGAAATAACCTGACCTACCTAACCTAACCTAGACTGTTGCTACCTTTGAGACCTAACTTAATGTCCTTTGAGACCTAACTTAATGTCCTTTGGGACCTTTAAAAATAAAATAGATCCTGTTGATAGGAGCTAAAAGTATCCTGATTGGGTGGGTCAGGTGTATTATACACAACAACTGTATTGGGTGTATTGTACACAACTGCCTGCTGGACCTTTCACAATTTTGACAACTGCCTGCTGGACCTTTCACAATTTTGCCAAGGGGATCTGGTAACACTATCCGCCCGACTTCAGTTCAGCCCTCCTCTACAAAAATGTTGTATCTAAAAATTGAAATATCTAACAAAGAATACTTTTTTTTCACACGATAATTCCACTGGATATTGATAAAGGTAACCAAACGCTACCTAACCTAACCATTAGTTCACTGGCGCAGATAATCACAATATTAGCTGAAGGTTTTGGTATGACATTACTCGACTTAAGAAATACGTCATTTACTATATAAATCTGCTAAAAAAACCGGTTACACTCCCCAATCGGTAAATATTGAAAGAATTGCCGTTATCATGTACTGTTTTTCTACCTTCATTACCCACTTATTTACACCATTCTAAGACCATTCTCTTTGGTATTTATTGAAAGAATTACCGTTTTGTATAATTGTTGCCAGATCCGGATAGGTCCTAATATTTAGCCCTGGTCAGGTCCTGGTACTTTACCATGGTTAGTTTCCGGTAGTTTGCCCAGGTTAGGTCCCGGTAGTCTGCCCAGGTTAGGTCCTGGTAATCTGATGCAAAAAGGCTATTTGGAAATTGAGTCAGTCTTAGGCCTTCAAGCTGAAAAGACATATGTACTATATCGTCATTATGTAGGTATGGCAACTGATAAGTGGCCTGAGATCGCGGAATATTTTTAACTAACGCAACAAGACTGAAATCCGCATAGGTGTGTGCCTCCGACTCCACGGCTGGCTGGCTGCGCTGCCGCTCACTCTCGCTCTGTCTGTTGAAATACCGACCGAAAATACCGCGCTTACTGGCGTACCTCCGTGCTGTCTGAGTGTCTGCAGGGCCCGTCTGTTGGCTATTGATGGGGTGGCAGAGAGTTGATTTTTGAAGGTCAATGTCCTCTTGCCATTAGATGGATGCTTGCTTGTCCGTTTCCCACGTCTGCAGGCACAAGCTCCTTTGTAGCATCAGTCGGTGTTGGAGGGAGTGACCCATCAGTAGAGTACAAAGTACTGTGGGACGTTGAACTCCGAGATGGAGTCTGTCTGCAGGGCCACATGGTTGGCCAATGCTGGGTAGGCCTCAGTGCCGTTCGGCAGTCGTGTGTGAAAGCCGGCTGTTACCCACGTCTGTAGGCACGATGATATCGAAGAGGGATACGATATGTGTTGACGAATACCAGTAGGTGTCAGGTATGGTCTGCACGCTTAAACCGATACGTGGATGTGCCGCCGGCAGCCGTGTCTTGGAGACTTCTGTGGGACCTGCAGGACCAATATTGGTCAGTGTTGGGGTGGTAGGGGAGTGAGGACTCCCTTATCATAAAGCAGCAGCAACAGCTAGTCTGTATGTCTGTCTGTCAGCCCACGTCTGTGTAAGGCCAGGTTGTCTGCCATTTCATATTGCTTATGTGGTATTATCTGCGGCCTGTCTGCAGGGCCAGGGATCTGGTCAATGTTGGGGTGGTAGTGTTGGTAGCTCCACTCGGCGCGGGGATCGGCGTTAATGCTTATTATCGTCGTGATCCGTGTCTCCCACATCTGAAGGCAGTCGCCCGTCGGTGCGATACGCAGCGTTGCAGGCTGGGAGCTGTTCACGTTGGTGAGAGTGGTGAACGCTCCCGTGATTGGATTGCTGTTCAGTTATTTTATGCTGACTGCAACCAACCAAGAACGGACAGTAGTGGGATTACTATTATTACAATAATAATAATGGTAAAACTATTAAATCTCTTGCCTCAGTATACCTTGGAGGTCTGTTATACAGTTTTAAATCTCTCTATGTATATTTGCGGTGTCCGCAGAGGCGTGGACGTAACCGTAAAAAGGCGATGATGCCTGATCATACACAACTCACACACAGGGGATCACTCGGTTAGAGGGTCTTTGACAAACGGAGCCAACTCCGAGAAGTAGCCGGATACATGAAAAAGATAACCTGCTTACTCTTTGAACGCACATAGCGACCGAAATGTTCGCCCCCTCTGTAGAGGAGGGAGGGTTGCGGTCATTTTCAGTCGAGTTGCTGTGCTATAAATGGTGTGCCTGTGGAGAATGTAATTTGTCCCGGCCACTGTCAGTGTCTGTCACTCTGCACGGGTCAAGCCGCCCCGTGGGTGCTGTAGCTCTGTGGTCCCTATCTGCTTCAAAGTCCTTGGGTAATAGGTGTACGGCATCTCCCCACGGGGTGACTATGTGTACGAGGCGTCAGCATATAGAGACAAGTCTCTGGGTAGGCACGACTCGCCTTGCGGGCAGACTCCCGAGCGTGGTTCGGAGCTAAGCAGTGGGTCCACCATGTGTGAGGAATAATCACAGTAATGTATTCCCTCCTGCCACGAGCTCGTTGTGTTTGTAATTACTCCTATGAGGAAAGTGACGGTAAACCCCGTCAATGCCTATCCATCGGATCTTGTGTGCTTGGTGAGTAGCGAGGAGAGGGTGTTTAAGCCATGGGGGTGGCACACACTACCATATTCAACACACTCTCACTATGTGGACCCGGCCCACTCCTCGTGAAGCTAAAAATCGCCTGACAAGCGATGCCAGCCGCATGCCTTTGAGGTAGAAGGCCCCAGTGTCACGGCGGTGTGTTCGGGTTAGGGCCAACTTCCCTAGTCCCGTTCCGTCTTAACGCCTTTCACGCCAACATACTCGTCCGTGAGCGACGGCACGTCGCGCCACGGCGAGGTAGAGGGGCGGGCCTAGAGGAGAGCAACAACTTGTTGTTGCGATCCAGGCCCGACTGTTTAGCACTCGACTGTGAATGGTCACCCGCTGGATTTAAGCATATCATTAAGCGGAGGAAAAGAAACCAACAGGGATTCCCTTAGTAGGTGTGACTGAAAAGGGAGGAGCCCAGTGCATAAGCCCTCGCCTCCGGCCTGTGTAGTGGGGCGGTGCATAGGATACGGCCGTCTCGAAACGCGCAGGTTCGCAGCCATGGCGGGGGCGGTGTTGCGTTTCAGACTAGTCCATTGGCAGGCCAGCCCTTAAGTCAAAATCTAGTTATTGTGGAAAGTGGCAAATTACCCTACGAAGGTGAGAGGCCTGTCCTACAGTAAGTGTGACGCTGTGCTGGCATGCATGGTGAGGTTGAGCCTGTGGGCAGTCTGTAGAGTCGGGTTGACATGATGTCAGCCTAAAGAAGGTGGTAGACTCCATCTAAGGCTAAATATGACCCCAAAGACCGATAGTGGACAAGTACCGTAAGGGAAAGTTGAAAAGGACTTTGAAGAGAGAGTTCAATAGTACGTGAAACTGTTGTGAGCCTAAACGGGTGGAACGCAGATAGATCGAAAATGTGAACGGTGAGCCCAACTGCCCCTTGCTTGCCGTGACAGAGGTATGCAAAAGGAGCAACCCTGCTCCCTCCCTGTAACGCACTAGATGCGAGCGGGCCTCTGTTGCGTGCACGTGCTCTACTGACCTACTGTCTTTGGGACTCGTTTTGGGGAGTTGGGTCCTTCACGAAGTAGGTCATCGCGACCTGCCGGGTGGAGGAATTCTCCGAGAGGGGATGGGGCCCGCCTGGATCCGTAGCCCGCCGTTTCGGCCTCTCACCTCCCTCGGGGGGTGGCGATGTGTCGGCGGCGGGTGAAGCCGGTGCGGTGTTTGGCGTCTATGTTGAGACGGCCCGGACTAGCTCCTGCCTCCCTACCCAGGCAGTGTTGACAGTGGAATTGCAGCCCTGGTGCTGCAGTTCTCGCGGTGTAAAACCTGCGTGTTTCCGTCTTGAAACACGGACCAAGGAGTCTAGCATGTGTGCGAGTCGTGGGAGTTACGGCTAGTTGTCGTAGTACCCCAGGCGAAATGAAAGTGAGTGAACACTGCTGATAATTTATTGTCTTCGGTGTGGGATGATCCCTTTGGCGTGTCTCAACGCGGCGGGAGACTGTGTGTCGGAGTCAGTGGCTGGGTGAGTTATTTTCCCCGGCCCTCCTGAATCTCTGGCCCTTCTCTCGTCACCCCGAGCCGTCGGCACTCCTGCGGGAGGGGGCGGAATCCCGGGACTCGTCGTAGCGACCGTCGCCGCCTCTGCCGTCGCTTGCGGCGGTACGAGTGCGTGCGTGGAGCTGACGAGTACCCTGAGCAGACATGTTAGTACCCGAAAGATGGTGAACTATGCCCGGCGAGGATGAAGCCAGAGGAAACTCTGGTGGAGGTCCGCCGCGGTTCTGACGTGCAAATCGATCGCCAGAGCTGGGTATAGGGGCGAAAGACCAATCGAACCATCTAGTAGCTGGTTCCCCCCGAAATTTCCCTCAGGATAGCTGGTACTTGTAAATGAGTTACATCCGGTAAAGAGAATGACTGGAGGTCTTGGGGGTGTAATACCCTCAACCTACTCTCAAACTTTAAATGGGTGAGAAGCCGAGCTTTCTTTACTGAAGCTGCCTGGCGTTAAATCAGAGTACCAAGTGGGCCAATTTTGGTAAGCAGAACTGGCGATGTGGGATGCACCAGAAGTGCGAGTTAATGGGCCAAACAGAAGCGCTAAGTGGGCCCAAAAAAGGTGTCACTTGCTATAGACAGCAGGGCGGTGGCCATGGAAGTCGGCATCCGCTAAGGAGTGTGTAACAACTCACCTGCCGAAGCAAGTGGCCCTGAAAATGGATGGCACTTAAGACTTCTCCTGACACTCGACCGCCAGTTAATGACAGTTGGCAATCGGGTGGGAGGTGTGTTGGCCTCCCGTTCTTATGCCCTGGCAGGTAGGGGGGCGTGGCGGTTTGCGATGAAGGATCGAGCGTGAGCTGGTCCGGAGCTACCGCTAGTGCGAATCTTGGTGGTAGTAGCAAACACGGTCTGGCGAGACTCCCGAGGACCTGATTGTCGAAGGGTTCCATGTTAACATCGTTTGGACATGGATTAGTCAATCCTAAACCCAAGTCTACCAGACTTATCACCGCACAGCAAAGGACGAGCGGGCACGCAGGGCTCACTGAGCTTCCTTCTCAGTGTAGAGATCCATGGTGGTAGCGGTAGTGATACTGAATTCCACAGATTGGTGATTGGAGAGGGGGTCTGGCGCCCACCTCTTTCCCGTAGTGCCTGCAGCATCTGCTTTTTAATGGGGGCTCGGAGCAAGGTTGATGAGAAGCGGGGGTTCGGTTTTCCGTTCCCCCGTGCGGCCGCCCCTCAGCTAGATGTGTCCGTGTGGGGATTCGAGGTGAAAGGGAATATGGTTAATATTCCGTAACCTGACTCAGACAGCCCGAGGACAGTAAGAAGACCGGTGCCTGCCTCGTGCGGTGTTGCCGCGTCGTGTCGTGTTCTCGGGTAAGAACAGGGAGATGGGTGGCAACGCCTCTTAAAGAAAGCCTGCAGACATCGGCAGGGGACCGGGAGAGAGTTATCTTTTCTGTTTAAGGCGTCGTGTGCCCTGGAAGCTACTTGCTATGGAGATTGGGCCTTAGATACACGACTGTATGCCGAAGAGTACGGCGCCTCACGCTGTACCCCGCGTTCCCCTGTCGGTCCTTGAAAATGCATGAGCTGATACCTGTCTGTCTTGGCGCTCGGTGCTGGGGAGGCTTCGCGGCCGAGACGTGATCCTCCCTGTACAACCACTGGGCGGCCTAGTTGTCTGAGTCTGGCTGTACCTAGCTCCGCATCTGGTCGTCTTGGTGAGCAGCCTAAAGGCTTAGACTAATGTGGGTAAGGGAAGTCGGCAAATTAGATCCGTAACTTCGGGAAAAGGATTGGTTCTGAGGGTCAGGTCAGCCGGGCCTGTGTCGGAAGCGGTCGGGTTGAGGGTACCGCACGCCGGGCGCTGGGCTGCACAATCACTAGGGCGAGTGTCACGTGGCGAAAGAACGCCGGGGGTTGTGTGTGTGCGGCGGGTGGTGTGTCGTCGTTCGCGGAGTCCCCGCCCGTCGTTGCGCGCTTCTCCCGAGAGGCGTTTCGGGTCCTTGTGGCCTCTCCCGTACGCTCTCACGCCCGAAGGACGTCTGGACTGGCGTCCCGGTGTTGGGCCCGCCGCCGCGGATGGCGCACGGCTAATGTTGGGTGTGGGGGGTTTCTCCGCCTCCGGCGGGGTGCCCTCCATTCGGGGCTGGTGGCACTCGCTGTTGCCTGTTCCCAACCCACGTCGGCTGGCCTAACTAAGTGACCAGCTCAGAACTGGCACGGACACGGGGAATCCGACTGTCTAATTAAAACAAAGCATTGTGAAGGTCATAAGTGATGTTGACACAATGTGATTTCTGCCCAGTGCTCTGAATGTCAAAGTGAAGAGATTCAACCAAGCGCGGGTAAACGGCGGGAGTAACTATGACTCTCTCTGTGGTGTAGCCTTACTGAAGTGCCCTTAGTAGCGATTTAGCGACTGATTGAATACGGATAGAGCTGCATTGACCAAGTTGTCTTAACACAGAGAGGTAAGTTACAAGGCCAGGAACCTCCACGTGGTCCCGCTGGAAACTCATAGGGGAACTAAGTACCCTTTGAGGCTAATCCTGGCTACCGAGGATCTGCATACCACCTAGCAGTTCCTTGACATCTTATAAGCCCAAAATAATTCACAATGTTGCAAACTCAGCTTCACTGTGGTAAGATGGAGGACGACAAAACCCCAACATGCCCTACTTGTGGGAAAGTGTTCGCCTCCTACCGTGGCCGCAGAGTTCACGAACGGCACCAACATGCACAGCTTTTTCATCGCCAAGAAACTGAAAAGGTACTAGCCCAGACAAAGAAACCAAGGTGGGATGATGAGGAGTCAGAAAGAATGGCTATATTTGAGGCGGAGCACAATGAAGATAGAACAATCAACCAGTCCCTTCATGTTCTTGTGCTACCCCACAGGTCAATTGAGGCCATTAAAGGCCTAAGGAGGAATGAGTCTTATAAGAACAGGGTTAAGCACCTGATGGAAGAACGGACAAAAGCTAGAGAAGACAGTGAGGAGAGCCAATTACCTGGTAAAGATGGAAGAAGGAAACCAGAGATGCGAAGAGCCAGCTGGGACCGTAACTCCACCAGGGGCAACAGAGGAAACTATACGGATACGGAAACTGAAGCTATGGCTCGTGCAGACACAAGTCAAGTAACAAGTAGGAAGAAGAGAAGGAGCAGGAAGGATACACCTGGAAGCATGACAACCACCTCTGACTCCTCAAGCAGTCCCCATGCCAGAGCACTAGAAGGAGTAGGTGATGACCACCTAGGAAGAAAAAGGAGAGGAAGGAGAAGGAAAAGAAGCTCCACCAGGCATCCTGACGTTGTCAACGACATCATAATCAGACAAGAACTCAGGACTGTGATAGTAAAGGCCTCCTTGCAACTGGGTGTTCCATTCCCTGCCTCAGTTCATGAGGTAGAAGAAATGTTTAAGAAATGGAACCCAGTAGGAGCGGTTTTAGCACCAAGAGAGGAGGTGAGGACCCAAAATGATAGACCTCTCACCAGGATTCAAAGGATAAGGAGAAGGAGAAGATATAAGATCACACAACAACTCTGGGAGAAGGACAGGAGTCGAGCGGTAGCACACATTGTCAATGGTCAATTGGATAGCTTGCCAACACCGCCACCAGATCTCAAGGAATATTGGCAAAATCTATTCAGCAGGGCGTCATTACCGGACCCAAGAACACCGAAGGCAGCCGAAGTTAAGACTGAAATCGCCAGCCCTATATCCTTAGAAGAGATTATGCAAGCAATAAACACCACCAAGAAGGAT
>JAWZYT010000823.1:85000-92500 GCA_034508575.1 Petrolisthes manimaculis
GCTGCTTCTCCGTCTCCCGTACGGACGTGTGAGCAGCATTGCAGCCAGTGGACTGTCTGTAGCTTGACCCCGTCTCTCACTTCCATTTTCTTTAGCGACTCTGATTCAAAAATGTGTACTGACTGAATGAAGGATGGACACAGTTACTGCTATTCATCTGTAACTCTCTCTCTCTCTCTCTCTCTCTCTCTCTCTCTCTCTCTCTCATCTATGAAACTGTTTCTTCCCAAGCTAGTCACTTGTGTGTGGTTATTTTATTGTTGTGTAATTGACATCATCACATCACATCAGGCAATTATTCTCTCTCTGCAGGTGTGCACTTGAAAGAGATTCAACATTACTGAGCAGCAAGCTGCTCTTTCCTACTACAGACGGAGGTGTAAGCTACATTGCAGTTCATCATTATTTTTTTTTTCTAAATAAAGCTTTAGTAATTTGCAAATCTTCTTTTTCCCGTCATTTCATTATATTTTATATATTTTATATGAAAATGTACAGTATATGAAGCAAAATTCATAGCTATTAAAAGCCTGAGAATCTAGCTACTTTTCTAGAGCTACGGATCAAAATCTAGCGCAAATCTAGCGCTTACCAAGGCAAATTCTGGCGCACAACATGCACTAAAAAGTGGCAACAGTGGGCGATAGCTGCTCCATCTCGCATCAAAAGGTTGAACCAGGCTCTGTATGGCATTACAACACTGCAAATATATGGCTAAGAAACACTGGTAATGTTTACATATCAGTTTTCAGTATCAAACAAAATACCTCTGGAGCTATTTTGAAAAATCTTGGGTGATATTGCCCAAGTTCGATATCATATTGAACTTACTGCTCGTGTGAACGGCTAATAAAGTCAAGTTCAATATTTCTTTATTGGATATTGGGCAAGATATCTTGATCATGCCCTCACATGCACATGCCTCAGGTTCAATGTCACCCATCACCATCATTTATACTTTGTATTTCAAGACTCAAATGACCTTCTATACATACAAAGAAGTAGGAGGATAGTTTGGAGGCATAATTAAGGGGAAAATACACTTTGGATACATTGGAGTGCCTTGATTTCTCCAAAGTATTATGCCAGGAAACAGGAGCTGAGTAACAAAATTAGTTACATATTTAGAGAATTGTCATTGTCGTGTACGGCTTTCTACCTTCATTACTCACTTACACCATTCGAAGATTATTTTCTTCTATGTCATTTTCTCCGCAATTGCACCATTTCCAAGATGGGGCATTTTGAAATTACCCTGACCTTACCTAGACTACAGCAGACTACCAGAACCTAACCTGGGCAAACTACCGGGAAATAACCGTGGTATAGTACAGGAAATGACCGGGGCAAAATACTGGGACCTAGCCGGATCTGGCAACACTGCTACAAAACTGCAATTCTTTCAGTAAATACCTAAAATTAATGGTGGCCTGTTGCTTGGAATAGATGAATTGATATTAGGCACTGCAACAGTGAGGTCATGTGGCGCCTTGCTTGGAATAGTTTGAAGTAATCAGTAGCACCAGATTTATCAACACTGTACTTCCCCCTTAACCCCTACTGTCCGGCTGACACTACACTTGCTTTCCACTTTTCGCTCGCCTCTATCCACAAAATTCCTCGATTTCCCCTATTTTCACAACGTTCTCACTTTTAACTTATATAGTGTACTGACTTCAAGATTGTTCCTTCCTTATCTTCAACTCTTCCTCTTTTGAATGGTACCATCTGGAGGGCTCTACAATGTGTAGTTATGGAGATAGTCCGAGTTGAAGTAGACCAATATCTGCGCGGGAAGAGCCACTTGTTTGTGCGTGGCCTTGGCGTACAGTTTTCCCGGTAAACACCTTCATATATTCACTACAGTATATTTTTATTACTACGATTATCTATCGTGTGTCACTATCACAGCACTAAAAATAATATGTTCAGTTGTAGGAATATCATCGTGTCACTGTCACGTCCATATATTCACTATGGTATTTTCTTATTACTACTAATATCTATCGTGTGCCCTCGCCTCACCTCACTACCTCACTTCACTTGACAGGGATAGGCCTCAGTCATACCATATACAGGGTGTCCGGAATTCTTTGCCCGAAAATTTGTCCAATGCATGCTTTATTAATTCTGAAAAGAAAATACTCTATTGATGTGATCTTTTTTTTATTTTAGTTTAGCGGTAATTGAGACATTTAATTAAGGGGGGGTGGGAGTAGGGGACAGGCTTGGGGGGGTGCGGGAATATGGGGACAGGCTTGGGGTGGGTAGAAAGCCTGTCCCCCTATTCCTGCACCCTCCTAACCCCCCAAGCCTGTCCCCCTACTCCTGCAACCCCCCAAACAAACCCCCCCCCAAGCCTGGCCCCCCTATTCCCACACACCCTTAAATGTGTGACATTTGAACGGGGGGGGGGGGTTTCTCACCTCTCTTGTACAGGCACCCCCCCCCCCACCCGCCCTTACCCTCCTCAAATCCCTCCTTACATCTCCCTCCCACCAATCCCTCCTTACATCTCCCTCCCACCAATGAATGGTTCCAGCGAGCAGAGGTCACAACTAGTGTTTCGGGGTTATCTCGGCCTACGTTGACAACGCTGGGTGGGCCTTACAGAAGTGTGACCAGCTGTACTTTTATTAACATTTAATATAGCTCAAAGATGATTTACAGTAACAACCAGTGGACGTATTATTTTATGTTCATCATAACATTAATTATAGTAATTGCACATAAACATAATATTTCTAGTGTGAAATTTGAACATTAATACATTCCACACCACCATTAGACCTCACAAGTAAAGATAGGCTTGTCCCTCCAATATAGTCATTGCAATATGGTAAGTATATTGTGATGATGATCACATAATTTAAAATTACAACAATATGCAACATTTGATGAACATTATGAAGTGAAGGTAGTGAGTAGCGAACTGACAATTGTCGTTATAAATTGTTTCTTGGCAGTTCCAACCAAAGACAATTCACTACATAATTTACATTACATAGTGAATCTTTCACATGCTTTAGTGTTCACCTTACTTTCTGTTTACAAATGGATTGGGTGAAGGTGGAAACGTAGACCATATATTTAAGTTGTTGGATGATACATGTGTCCGTGTTAATGAATACAGTTGAGCTTCAAAGTGTAGGTTAATTCAGGGTATACATACGCTAATATGCTGATATTTCATATTGATACAGATTGCCTTGCACCTTATATGTGATATCCAATACCCAATTTAAACAAGACTACTTATTTAATTAAATTAATCGAGTTTAGGCCATGACTCTATGATGCTAGTAAAAACTTTAATTTGTAAGTGAACCTGGATTAGCGAGTGCCACAACTGTGCAGACCAATAGGGGATTCTCACTCAGCTGATCGGTGTGACATCACGATATAAACATCCGCCATGTTGGTAGACTGGTAGGGTTGCCATTTGGTATTTTTCATTACCAAATCAGGCCCAATTTAGTAATAAAAAATATGTTTGGTAATATAAGCTATAATTTGATTTGGTATTGGATCTGAAAGGTCCATCTGATGGCAACTGTACATGGTGTGCCGCCGACCATGATTCCAAGACTTATCCTGTCAGGGGTGAACCATCACGTCCTACTGCCTCCACCTCCTAGGGATAAGTCTCAATAGAAGTGTCCATGATGCCTTCAGTTAATGTGTGACATGGATGTACAGCTCCGGACTGATTAATGGTCCACACTTCTTCCACCCTTGCCTTGGTGTGGGCCTCAACGGATATGGTATCACTGACAGGTGGAGGGGGGAGGGGAGAAATGTGGGCGGAGTTATATAGGGGGGGTAGCGTTACCAATGTTGAGCCCTCCAGAAATTTGAATCCCGAACCACTTGTGATCATGGATGTGAACCACTCACTTGAAGGTGGTAGGAGAGGAGGGGTTGGGTTGGGGAGAGGGGGGTAAAGCTTCACCAGTGATCGATATGGAGAGAATTATTGGATAAAGTAGCTAAATGTTTTCTTCTGTAATCTAAATCCAACTCTGATGCTGCATTTCATGGGATATTCTTTATTATTTGAAATGAATCCAGATTTTACCTAATATTATTAACACGACACCAGTTTTTGATGACTAATATATCAAGCGATGCACCATCTACCCAGTGTTAAGTTACATTTCAAGTAAATCCTTTATTTTTATCCTGTATCATTCATGACATTTTCTAAGAAACGTTTATTGTGTAACTGGTTACCAAAGGATAATAGTTATAGTGTAAAATATTAATTACCCAATAACTACTCCATCTGTTCTTCCTCACCCCGTCCTCCCTTATTCAATTCACTGTTTCCTCTCCCTCCATCCCACCATTCCTTTACTCTCCATCTTACCACCACCACCACCATCATTCTGTGTGTTGCTGCATAATCTGTTAATGCGCAAACACGACCAGAATAGAAATAATAGTGATATCTGGTATGCAAATACAATCCGTTATATATGACGAATATATTTATTACCTTTATTTATTTATCTGAGGTCAACATCTAGGCCAGCCATTCAGACGCCCAGTGTTAGTGAACCAATCACAACATTTAGAAGATATTGTGTCACAACTATTGTTATTACTAATTAAAACAGGGAAAAATTGAAATCAGACATTAATTGGTTATTGTTTACATGACTTTGTCAGTTTAGGTGAAAGCTCCACAAGTCCTCGTCACGAAGCATTCAAACCCATAATCCAACTGGGTCTGTAGGCACCACACTGTAATTATAATAACCACAATTATAATAACTATTAACTTATTATAACCTGAAGTTTGTACTTTAACCTCACGTTTGCATTAAGCATGTGTAATGTTTGTTTTGTTGTCTTATTATTATTATAAGCACCTATATATGTATTGCTTTAGACCCTTAGCCACGATGATATACAGTATATACACTATTTATATACTCTTCTATGAAGATATTAAGGCTTGAAATACTGTAGATTACATATTTCATTTTATTACTCATCAATTTGTTGCTAGTATCGTGTTCAACCACCCTCCTTCTCAATGACAGCCTGCAGTCGCTCGGGCATTGAGGCACCATGCCTCCTCACTGTATAATATATATGGTTTTCCCCGAAAAATCTCCCACTGTGTTCTGGTGTGACGTAACAACTCTGCTGTGGTTCTCTGTCGTTCTGGCTCCCACGTGTTAACGATAGAACCTCATACATTTTCTATAGGGTTCATATCGCAGTCTTAAATAGACAAATCTATCACCTGCAAATAATCATGAGCAGTAAACCATTTTTGAACTTTCCTCGCCATATGGATAGGACATCGGTCGTGTATAGGACAGATAAGGGTGAGTAGTTGAAAAGAAATTAAAAACATTTAGAATATGTGTTTCATTATATTGCATTTGATCGATCTATTAAACAAAGACACTGTCTGTTGTTCACCCCCGTAGAGAGATACTGATTATAATTATTATCCTTTGGATATTAAACAACAAATAACGGAGCCGAGACAATTAATTTTCTGTCTTCAGCTTTAACTGTATTCTTTTCACCCCTCATGCTGGTAGTCCCCCTCTTTATCACCTTTTCTCGCTGTAAAATTAACTTAATACCTATATCTTTCAAGAGAGAATGTATGTATGGGAGAGAGAGAGAGAGAGAGAGAGAGAGAGAGAGAGAGAGAGAAAGAGTGTGTAGGTGGTCACATGACAATTTGTATATCATGACACACAAACACAGTCTCTTCATTTACATATATAGATTAGTAGTAGTAGTAGTATTACTATTATTTATTAGCATTTATTATTATTATTATTATAATTATTAGAGAGAGTGTGTGAAATAGTGTATGTGTGTGTGTGTGAAAGAGTGTATGTGTGTGTGTGAAAGAGTGTGTGTGTGTGTGTGAAAGAGTGTATGTGTGTGTGAAAGAGTGTGTGTATGTATGAAAAAGTGTATGTGTGTGTGTGTGTGAAAGAGTGTTTGTATGTGTGTGTGAAAGAGTGTATGTGTGTGTGTGTGTGTGTGAAAGAGTGTATGTGTGTGTGTGAAAGAGTGTATGTGTGTGTGAAAGAGTGTTTGTATGTGTGTGTGAAAGAGTGTATATGTGTGTGTGTGTGTGTGAAAGAGAGATATACAGTGTGTGTATTTATGTATGTGCATTTTTTACCAATGTCACATTTTCTATCTCTAATAATTCGGTCTAACTAATTTCATATCTGTTTGTATACATGTATAAATATATTTGTGTGTGTATCTCTGTGTGTGTATGTGCTATCTCGTGTCTGTTTGTGTGTATAGATAGAGAATTTTATGGGCTATCTAACCGTTTTTCCATTTTTATTTTAATATAAATAAATAAGTAGATATTGATGTTCAACCAAAAACATTTCCAAAAATGAGTACAAAAATATACACCCATCTCACTTTATCTCTCGCTATTTCTAATTCTATCTAACTTTTTTCATATCTGTTTGTGGGTATAGATAGAAAATTTTATTGGCTATTTAACCATATTTCCATTTTTATTTGAATGTTCAAAAATAAGGAGACATTGATGTCTAAAACTAAAAAACTTTTCAAAAAATGAGTCAAAAATATTCCCCTATCTCAATTTTGTTCGCTCTATCTCTAATTCTATCTAACTTTTTGCATGTCTGATGGTGTGTATAGATAGAAAATTTTACGGGCTATCTAACCATTTTTTTTAATTTTTATTCCAGGATCCAGGAATATGGAAATATTGATGTCCAAACCAAAAAATATTCCTGGAAATAAGTGAGAATAATTATAAGCTTTTTCGACTTTATATACGAGGTGTGTGTGTGTGTGTGTGTGTGTGTGTGTGTGTGCGTGTGTGAGAGAGAGAGAGAGCGAGAGAATTCGTGTGTGTGTGAGAGAGAGAAAAAAAGAGAGAGAGAGAGAGATAATTCGTGTGTGTGTGAGAGAGAGAAAGAAAGAGAGAGAGTAAGTGTGTGTGTGAATGAGAAATATATACACAGTATATATATAAAGGAAGGAAGGAAGGAAAATAAGAAGGAAAGAAAATAGGAAGGAAGGAAATTAAGCGTGTGAATTATATATATATATATATATATATATATATATATATATATATATATATATATATATATATATATATATATATATATATATATATATATATATATGTGTGTGTGTGTGTGTGTGTGTGTGAGAGAGAGAGAGAGAGAGAGTGTGTGTGAAAGAGTGTGTGTGAGAGAGAGAGAGTGTGTGTGAGAGAGAGTGTGTGAGAGAGAGACTGTGTGTGAGAGAGAGAAAGAGTGTGTGTGTATGAGAGAGTGAGAGAGAGAGTGTGTGTGTGTGTATGCAAGAGAGAGAGAGAGAGAGCGTGTGTGTGTATGAGAGAGTGTGTGTGTGTGTGTGTGTATGTATGAGAGAGTGTGTGTGTGTGTGTGAATAAGAGAGAGAGTGTGTGTGTGTGTGTGTGTGTGTGTGTGAGAGAGAGAGAGAGAATGTATGTATGTG
>JAWZYT010000823.1:97500-107500 GCA_034508575.1 Petrolisthes manimaculis
CTCTCACTCTCATACTCACTCTCTTACACATTATTATTATTATTATTATTATTATTATTATTATTATTAAAAAAATTCTCTCTCACATACACGCACTCATTATATTACATCAGAGTGTGTTATTACAACAGAGTGTGTTATTACAACAGAGTGTGTTATTACAACAGAGTGTGTTATTACAACAGTGTGTTATTACAACAGTGTGTGTTATTACAACAGTGTGTTATTACAACAGAGTGTTATTACAACAGAGTGTGTTATTACAACAGTGTGTGTTATTACAACAGAGTGTGTTATTACAACAGAGTGTGTTATTACAACAGAGTGTGTTATTACAACAGTGTGTTATTACAACAGTGTGTGTTATTACAACAGTGTGTTATTACAACAGTGTGTTATTACAACAGTGTGTTATTACAACAGAGTGTGTTATTACAACAGAGTGTGTTATTACAACAGAGTGTGTTATTACAACAGAGTGTGTTATTACAACAGAGTGTGTTATTACAACAGAGTGTTATTACAACAGAGTGTGTTATTACAACAGAGTGTGTTATTACAACAGAGTGTGTTATGACAACAGTGTGTTATTACAACAGTGTGTTATTACAACAGTGTGTGTTATTACAACAGTGTGTTATTACAACAGAGTGTTATTACAACAGTGTGTTATTACAACAGTGTGTGTTATTACAACAGTGTGTTATTACAACAGTGTGTTATTACAACAGTGTGTTATTACAACAGAGTGTGTTATGACAACAGTGTGTTATTACAACAGTGTGTTATTACAACAGAGTGTTATTACAACAGAGTGTGTTATTACAACAGTGTGTGTTATTACAACAGTGTGTGTTATTACAACAGAGTGTTATTACAACAGAGTGTGTTATTACAACAGTGTGTTATTACAACAGTGTGTGTTATTACAACAGTGTGTGTTATTACAACAGTGTGTGTTATTACAACAGTGTGTGTTATTACAACAGTGTTTTATTACAACAGTGTGTGTTATTACAACAGTGTGTTATTACAACAGAGTGTGTTATTACAACAGTGTGTTATTACAACAGAGTGTGTTATTACAACAGTGTGTGTTATTACAACAGTGTGTGTTATTACAACAGTGTGTGTTATTACAACAGTGTGTGTTATTACAACAGTGTTTTATTACAACAGTGTGTGTTATTACAACAGTGTGTTATTACAACAGAGTGTGTTATTACAACAGTGTGTTATTACAACAGAGTGTGTTATTACAACAGAGTGTGTTATTACATCAGAGTGTGTTATTACAACAGTGTGTTATTACAACAGAGTGTGTTATTACAACAGTGTGTGTTATTACAACAGTGTTTTATTACAACAGTGTGTGTTATTACAACAGTGTTTTATTACAACAGTGTGTGTTATTACAACAGTGTTTTATTACAACAGTGTGTGTTATTACAACAGTGTGTTATTACAACAGAGTGTGTTATTACAACAGAGTGTGTTATTACAACAGTGTGTGTTATTACAACAGTGTTTTATTACAACAGTGTGTGTTATTACAACAGTGTGTTATTACAACAGTGTGTTATTACAACAGTGTGTTATTACAACAGTGTGTTATTACAACAGTGTGTTATTACAACAGTGTGTTATTACAACAGTGTGTTATTACAACAGTGTGTGTTATTACAACAGAGTGTGTTATTACAACAGTGTGTTATTACAACAGTGTGTTATTACAACAGTGTGTTATTACAACAGTGTGTGTTATTACAACAGAGTGTGTTATTACAACAGTGTGTTATTACAACAGTGTGTTATTACAACAGTGTGTGTTATTACAACAGAGTGTGTTATTACAATAGTGTGTGTTATTACAACAGTGTGTTATTACAACAGTGTGTGTTATTACAACAGTGTGTTATTACAACAGAGTGTGTTATTACAACAGAGTGTGTTATTACAACAGAGTGTTATTACAACAGTGTGTGTTATTACAACAGTGTGTGTTATTACAACAGTGTGTTATTACAACAGTGTGTGTTATTACAACAGTGTGTGTTATTACAACAGTGTGTTATTACAACAGTGTGTTATTACAACAGAGTGTGTTATTACAACAGAGTGTGTTATTACAACAGTGTGTTATTACAACAGAGTGTGTTATTACAACAGTGTGTTATTACAACAGTGTGTTATTACAACAGTGTGTTATTACAACAGAATGTGTTATTACAACAGTGTGTGTTATTACAACAGAGTGTGTTATTACAACAGAGTGTGTTATTACAACAGTGTGTTATTACAACAGTGTGTTATTACAACAGTGTGTTATTACAACAGCCATGCACCACCTACTCAGTGTTGAAATAAATTTCAAGTAGCCTAAATCCTTTATCGTTACCCTGTATCATTCACGACATTTTCTAAGAAACGTTTTTGTGTAACTGGTTACCAAAGGATAATAGTTATAGTGTAAGATGTTAATTACCCAATAACTACTCCATCTGTTCTTCCTCACCCCGTCCTCCCTTATTCAATTCACTGTTTCCTCTCCCTCCATCCCAGCATTCCTTACTCTCCATCTTACCATCACCACCATCATTCTGTGTGTTGCTGAATAATCTGTTAATGCGCAAACAAGACCACAATAGAAATAAAAGTGATATTTGGTATGCAAATACAATCCGATATATATGACGAATATATTTATTACCATTATTTATTCATCTGAGGTCAACATTTAGTCGGTCTCCCGTGGTTGAGCTGGGCTGTTTTTGAATGTCCCAGCATCTAGTCTAGCCAGCCTCAAGACCGCCACAAGCCGCAGGGGCATTCATAAACGCACCTCAAATTGACAAGGCTTAGCTTTGCTGCTCCTCAGCAGGACTTCCAGCTTCACTTACGATGGAGCTCTCACACCAAGCAGACATGCCTCTTTTCCGCTTTCACCAAGCAACATCTTGGCATCCCTGGCGAGCTAGGCAACTAAGTCACCATTACCTGTGCTTGGGTCATCTCCACATTTTACCTGTTATACTCTGTTAATAAATCCGAGCCTAGTTCTGTAGTCTATTATACACCCTTGGGTAGTAACTACCTCCTGACGTTACAACTGTCACGTGGTACAGAGGCTCACCCATATTCAGAGATGTAGTGTCACTGTGATTATTTTGCTCGAAACAATCCACGTGTGTGAGATGAAATAGTCTCACTAGCACATGAAATTAACACTGTTGCTTAAGGAATTAAATTACTTAAATCTGTACCATGCATCAGTACTGGCGACTGTACTGTATTGTACTGGTTATAGTGGCTAACGGGTATGTACTGTACTGTACTGTACCCCCCTGCCCATTAGTCAACAAACTCATCAACAGTAGCCTCCCTTATTGTACCATCCAATCAGATGATCTTATCAGCTACACAGAAGCAATGACAATAATAAGAGACAGCCAGACCACACCAGGGTGTGGTAGAGACAGACTGAACACACCAGGGTGTGGTAGAGACAGACTAAATACACCAGGGTGTGGTAGAGACAGACTGAACACACCAGGGTGTGGTAGAGACAGACTGAACACACCAGGTTGTGGTAGAGACAGACTGAACACACCAGGGTGTGGTAGAGACAGACTGAACACACCAGGGTGTGGTAGAGACAAACTGAACACACCAGAGTGTGGTAGAGACAGACTGAACACACCAGGGTGTGGTAGAGACAGACTGAACACGCCAGGGTGTGGTAGAGACAGACTGAACACGCTAGGGTGTGGTAGAGACAGACTGAACACACCAGGTTGTGGTAAAGACAGACTGAACACACCAGGGTGTGGTAGAGACAGACTGAACACAACAGGGTGTGGTAAAGACAGACTGAACACACCAGGGTGTGGTAGAGACAGACTGAACACAACAGGGTGTGGTAGAGACAGACTAAACTCTAGCTAGGGTGTGGTAAAGACAAACAGAACACAACAGGGTGTGGTAAAGACAGACTGAACACACCAGGGTGTGGTAGAGACAGACAGAACACAACAGGGTGTGGTAGAGACAAACAGAACACAACAGGGTGTGGTAGAGACAAACAGAACACAACAGGGTGTGGTAGAGACAGACTGAACACACCAGGGTGTGGTAGAGACAGACTGAACACAACAGGGTGTGGTAGAGACAGACTGAACACAACAGGGTGTGGTAGAGACAAACAGAACACAACAGGGTGTGGTAGAGACAAACAGAACACAACAGGGTGTGGTAGAGACAAACAGAACACAACAGGGTGTGGTAGAGACAAACAGAACACAACAGGGTGTGGTAGAGACAAACAGAACACAACAGGGTGTGGTAGAGACAAACAGAACACAACAGGGTGTGGTAGAGACAAACAGAACACAACAGGGTGTGGTAAAAGTTGATAAATTCTTCATTTTTGGACAGAATCAGACTTTATTAGTGGCATAAGGTGATAGAAAGATGGGACAACAGGTACTAATTAAGGAAATAGAAGGAAAAAAAACTAGAATTTAATAGTGTTATGAGGTGATAGAAAATTGGGAAAACAAATAATAAGAAAATAAAAGGAACATAGGGACAGTTGAACAACCGACAATTGAATTGCCGACAATACTTGTTTTATGGAGAGTTGTCGAAGGGGCACCAAACCTCTTACAAGTATTGTCCACAATATTTGTTTTATGGAGACTGGCTCTGGCTCAGTGTTATATACAGTGTATTATATTTGTTATAAGATAAGACCCTATATGGGTCAACAAAAAAGTCCTATAGACTCATTGAGTTGCTCCCCTCCACGGAAATCTTTAGTAAAAGGCGAAAGATTTATGCGTTTTGAAGGGAAACCAGAGTTAATAAATTTCTTCCTTCACTGACCCTAGTTACGCTTTAGGTGAGATTTACCGTGATACTAATTCTGGGTAACAATGTCACTTTTAGTAGTTAATACATTGTAATAAATGTTAGACATATTGTTTGTAGATCAATGTTTATGTGAAATATAATAAAAGATTGTGTTATATTTATATTGTAATAAATATCAGTATTAATAATATATTAATAGCATACTTCCATAACAATAATTGGTTGATGCCCTTTTTGCCTTGACTATATTACAGTCCCAAGAAAATACATCCTACATTTAACCTGAATATTGTTAATATTATGTGATTTTAATATTATAATATTTGACTGAAGACCTATTTACACTATACAATGTTATTATACACGTCACATTGTGTGTATATACATATATATATAGGAATATATATTATTTTATAGTTTCCCTGTTATATAATATCACCATATAAATAAGGTATGGAAGGGTAATTGTTTATTTCGGTTCCCTATATTTTCATCGTTTCCTACACACATAAATTTCTCTCAGTGGATATATTTAATGTCATTTGTGATGTGTACAAAGTATTAATATCAAAACTAATTTAATGTGTAATAAGGAATAAAATAAAATATTATTGTACAGTTGTGGTCAATAATAATAATTCACATATATAGGTTAGGTTAGGTACTCTCAATGCATGTATTTAATGTCATTCGTGATGTGTATAATATAATGGCTTTTAATGCCTCAAAAGATTCATTCATAGTTCGTTGTTTGAGTTGAAATGAAATTGTTGGAGTGGATTAAAAAAATATATATATATAAAATGCCAACAGCATCTGGTGTTCCCAGGCGGTCACCCATCCAAGTACTAACCAGACCCAACGTTGCTTAACTTCGCTGATCGGACGAGAAGCGGTGTTTTCAACGTGGTGTGGACGTTGACAACATGATACAACTTGGAAATGTTTAAGAAAAATAGTTTCTTTGGCGTCAATTGCATTTTTTGTAGTATATTGCATTTTCCTGTGTATGATAGATGTGTTTGAAGATGAATGGAAGCGACATGTGGGTGTGAGAAGAGATGAGTGAGTGTTGTGTAAAGGAGAGTGGAAGGAGGGTAGTAAGTGTGAGGACAGAGGAGATTGTTAAGTGTAGAGGTGTGTTAGGTATGTAGCCAATAATAATGTAGGTGTGACATAACACTGTGGAATACACCTCGCTGTGACTCTAAATACTTGTATTTGAAAACATAATACTTGGTATAAAAACATACACCTGCATGCGACTATAATAACTTGCTTTACAAAATGTACAGCCTCGAACCAATGTTTCACCAACCCCTTAGGCTGGCTGGAAAGTGAAGACAGTGTTCAATATATGCTGAACGATCAGACATACTGGTGTATGGGGTTGGTAATGAGACAGGATGAGCTTCATTTTCCATGACTTCCGGTTTGTAGTTTGTGAATATGAACATCACTGTTTCGCTACCAATTTAACTTAATACAGCAGTTTATCCGATCGTTCAGTATATCTTTAACACTGTCATTGTCTTCCTGTCAGCCAAGGGGGTAACGAAACTTTGGTTCACGACTGTACTAGTCTATACAAAATCATGAGTAGCGAAACCACTCCTATCATGGTCGAAACCACCAGAGAACAAACTAGTTGAGGTGCGAATACCTACAGGTGGCCAACTGGCAGGTTTCAAAACCTGTCGAAACTTCAGTACCGGTATATGTTCGATACATTTGATTTGTGTGTACGATACACTAAAGATAAATATCATGGTGTTCGTACCTATACATGTCTATATAGTAAATGTAGGATACTATATATTTGGGATTGAAACTTAACAGTATATTATAAATTAATAATGATTTATAATGGATATACTAAGCACAGGTCAACTAAAGGTTATAGGTTCCAATATTACTGAGCTTACTGTTCGGGACTTCATTCACTGAGCCAACCACAACTGACCAGCTCACTGGTTCAGACCTCTCTCCATTCAACCTCAACACAGTCAAGACCGTCTCTCTCTTAACTCAACCACTATAGCGACTAGACGTGTCTTTTCCATACCAACACAGTGCTATCATTATTTTTATCATCATATTCACCTCCATTATCATTTGCCATAGCTCTAATCATATCCAAATCATACTAACCCCTTATTTTAAGTGGCCACAAATTATTATTAATATAAATTGTTCTAATATTCACCATCATTCCTCTTCATACTCATTCCACCAAGACTACCGCCCGTCACAGACGCCATAATAATTGGTAAATATTGCAACTCTAACTCAAATTATTCTGTGCTGATTGAATATTCAGTCCAACATCAATTATTAGTCAAAACAGAAATGGGTCCTTCCTACCGGATTCCACAAGCTGCTGAGAGTAAATCTTTGCTGAAATAGGTGGTGGTCTTTTCTGTCAGTCGAGGAAGAGTAAAGAAGTAATCGTAACTTAGTTTAGTTTGGGTTTTTAAATTTATAGTATATTTTCATTAATGTCATAACTAGTGCTTCAAAATTTAAATTTAATATTAGTAAATATCATGTTCACACAGTATATTAAAACTTTGGCTTAAATAGGTCACAGCATTGAAGGATCAATTTGATTAAAATAACTCCCAGACCAAACCAATAATTATCAATATGGCTTCATTATCGCCATTAAAAACGGGTAAATGGGGGATTAAAGGTATTATAAACAGTAAAATTAAATCCCTAGATGTCCTTCTAGCATCTGCTGAAAGAAAGGAAGTGGGAGCAAAGATTGATTCATTTACCAGATTTATTAGCAATAAACTAATTTAACATCTACAGAAATCAGATGGAATCACATTACAAAGACGAAAGTGAATACTTGTCTCAGACTATTTAGAGGATGAAGAGAATTTAGAAAAAATAGAAAATGTGATGTGGGAGTTGAAAGACAAATTAAACACATTAATAGTTCTGTTAATTCTGCTAGTTCTAACAAGAAAATCACACTTTCCACATTTGATTGTGATCCTACTTTATGGATAGTGTATGATTTAAAATATTTTCAGAATAATATATTCAATGACCTTTGACCCTCTTAACCCCTAGAGACCGGGGCACGACATACACCGTCATACATTAAGGGCCGGGTCATGACATACACTGTCATACGTTAAGGTCCGGGTCACGACATACACTGTCACAGTGATTTAGCGCTATTTCCCGCCATGTAGGGCTAGTTTTTCTTGTCGTTGGGCGAGAAAATACACTAACAATATCGATCCGCTACCCACTCAGTTGCCTTCTGGTAGTCACGGAGAGTGGGCGATTTTTAAATATTTGCCGCTGTCCGAATTTGAGCTCTAATGATCGCAAGACAATACCGTAGGGAATATATGTACGTGAGTGACACCATGATATTCCTACAAGGTTACAAATTATTATTTAGTGTATAGATCATGACACACGATACATAACGGTAGTAATAAGAAAATAACACCACAAAACACGCCCATACAGGAGCGACTGATAGTAAATATACGTGTTTCCTACGGTACAAATCTGTTTGTTTATAATTTTCTATGTGACAGTTACACGATGATATATTCCTAATAATACGAGTGAGTAGACAAGGGAGTTTCGCGGTCAACTGGACACCCTCGCCGTGATCGAGTCTATCCCGCGCGTACACACAGACACACCGCTGTCTCACGCGCAAACATGGTCTACTTCAACTCGCCCTATCTCCACAACTATTTATCGTACAGCCCTCCCGATGGTACCATTGGAAAGAGAAAGAGTTGAAGGTATGTAAGAAACTATTTTGAAGTCAGTACACTACATAGGTTAAGAGTATGAGCGTTGTGAATATAGGGGAAAGCGAGGAATTTTGACATGAATGGCAGGGTAAAAATGTTGAGGAAGGGTGGGGGGGGTCCCGGTCTCTATAGGTTAAATGACATAATTAAGCGGCGGATAACTAGCATAACAACAGAAACACTTCTTAAAAAACAAAATCATGCCTAAATATGCATAACCTGAAAGAAAAAATACAAGTGTGGGAATTTGTACTGATTTGCACTCATTGACCTTTAACCTTTGCTAATTGACCTAATTAGGCTGATGATGGCAGGATAAAGACCTGGGCCGTGTTCAGCATACCCAAATCCTTCACAAAAACCCATTTACCGACCATTACCCAAAAATGCTTCATTCATGATAAATAAGCGTCTTTTGAGAAAATCTGCCGAGTCTAGTAGTATTAGCCAGTCTTTACACCATTTGTCTTTCTGCACTGTGTTCTTTTTCTTCCTCACATACATAGCAATTATTATGCTACACAGTGCTATACACTTGCGTTCTTCTTATTAGGCACCAATAGTTATATTACATCTCACGACCCATTCGACCATCTGCTCTGGCTCTTTGCCAGCTGTGACTGCTCAGACACGTTCGTTTGGACACCACAACAAGTGTGCCAGTCGCATGCACAAGCGGTAAGCCCGTCAACAGGCAAACAGCTCGTTTGTGTTCGTGAGCACTGCTCGAAGTAGAGACATGGCACCGCTGTATAGTAGGAAGGTTGCCGCCCAAACTAGCTTCATATTTGTATCAAACTATAGCTGGCTTGAAATCATGTCTGCCCAGACAGTGAAGGATAATTACACACCAAGTTTAGCCCACTGGCCAACGTTGCCTGATGTTTACCACAGCTTTGACTACACTCTGCCGTCTGGTCCAAGTCACAGGTGCGCCTACCTGTGCCCACTTCCTGCACGGGGACTGGTTGATCTGGAACACTGTTTAAAAGTGAGAGAATTATACACACAGCTCTCAGTGTCCGTCGTCCATTTGCCCTTTGTGTGGACGGAGCTTTAGAGGCAAGCTGTGGATGGCAGAATTCCACAGCCTTGCTCAGAACCAGTGCGAAAAGAAAAATTAGATTAGAGAGAAAAGAGCGGGGTGATGGAAAAGCAGTGTTTAACAGCATTCTTGCTTCAATATAATGAGGCCCTGAGCAACTTATTAGGTGCTGCTACTCTTCACACAGGTCGTAGTGAAGGCCCTACACTTGTCACCTAGTCTAAATACTCTTGTTTGGTAGTAATGCCGACGTGTAGTTAAAGATGGAAGGAAAATCCTTCTGCAGGAG
>JAWZYT010000823.1:112500-167500 GCA_034508575.1 Petrolisthes manimaculis
AGCTTATGACAGGGTTGATAGGAATTAAGATGCTATGTAGAGTCTTACAAAGGATAGGCATGAGTGAAAAATTAGTAAATATTGTGAGAAGTACTAGAAACAGAATGGGTAAGAAGTGAGAGAGGAGTTAGGCAAGGATGTATACTTTCTCCAACCCAATTTTGCTTATACACAGAAGAACTAGCCATGAGAACAAGAGGAATGAATGCAGGAGTAAGGGTTGGAGATGACAATATATGTATGTTACTGTATGCAGATGATGTGATAGTTATGAGTGAAACAGAAGAGGAACTGCAAAGGATTTTGGATGTTGTAGGTGGGTATGGGAGAGATTTTGGTGTGAAATTTAGTAATGATAAAAGCCTTGTAATGATTGTGAATAGAACAGATGATGAGAGAGAGCATACATGGAGAGTGGGAGAGAATGTTCTGAAACAGACTGATGAATATAAGTACTTAGGGGTATGACTGAGTCCAAGTGGAAGTGAAAAGACAAATAATGAAAAGATTAGCATGACAAACCAATGGGTTGGATGACTGGCAAGTGCAGCGAGGCTGAGAGCAAGCAAGTATGATGTGGTGAGAGAAGTATGGAAGAGTGGGGCTGTCCCGAGCATTATGTATGGCATGGAAGTTATTGCATGGAAGGAGAGTGAGATAGACAAGTTAGAGGTGGGACAGAACCGAGTAGCGAGAATGGCACTGAATGCACCAAGGTATGCAGCGACAGCAGCTTTGAGAGGTGATATGGGATGGAGTACATTCAGAGAAAGACTGGTGAAAGCAACTCTTAGATACAAAGTAAGACTGGAACGAATGGAGGATACAAGACTGACAAAAAAGGTTTATATGTGGAACATTAGAAACGGCAAATGGGGAAATAAGTGTGAGAGATTCAATGGTATATATGAATGGTATGGTAGTTAGAGGAATTATGCATGAGTGGAAGATAATGAGCAGGAATAGAGAGGGGCTAGACTGGGATGCAAGAAAGTGGAAAAGTGAGTTTGACAAAGAAGTGAAATGCCTGGGGTTAAGAAAGTGGAAAAAATGAAATGGAACAAAAGGAAACTATTGTATGGTATAAAGAGAAAGAATGTCCAGAGTATGTGAAGTGGTATGAGGGAAGTCTGGGTGGTGATCTACTCTTTCGAGCCAGAGCGCAATGTATGAAGGTGAATGCAAGAAGTTATAGGCTAGATGGTCTGAATCCCGAAGGAAGGTATGCCAGATGTGTGACACTGGAGAGGATGAAACGGTAGAACATGTGATGCTGGGATGTGAAAAGTATGAGAGAGACAGAACAGAGATGATGCAGATCATCTTGACTGAAATGGAAGGTGATGGAATGGAGTTAACAGGGAGAGAATGGATGATATTACTGCTAGGTTTGTGTAAGCAGAGCACAGATGATATGATTGGTGCTGTGAAAGATTTTTTGGAGAAAATTTGGTATGCAAGATGTAGAAAGTGAATAGATATGCGTGGTAATGTTTTTTTTTTCGATTTCTATTTACAGGAGCTGCCGATACAAAGGCCAACCCTGGAATAAACACCCGGGGTAGTGGGGGGTACCTGTAACACCAAGAGCAAGAGCATCACATCGACGACGATAATGTAAACAAAGTGACACTCTCTGACTCTCTCTCATTCCTTATATTATATTCACTTAGAGAGAGAGAGGTAACACACACACACACAGGTAAGAAGAGAAAGTAAATATAAATAGAGAGATTTTTCTCTCTTAATAATATTAAGAGGTTACGTGAATAGGGGACAGGCTTGAGGGGAGTTTAGGGGGTGCGGGAATAGGGGGACAGGCTTGGGTGGGTTGTGGGGGGTGCGGGAGTAGGGGGACAAGCTCGGGGGGGGGAGAGGGTGTGTGGTAATAGGGGACAGGCTTTCTACTCATCCCATGCCTGTCCCCCTATTCCCGCACCCCCCAACCCACCCCCTAAGCTTGTCCCCTACTCCCACACCCCCTTAATAATAATAGTAGGCTACACAAACATACATACATATTGTGTGCGTTACTTATGTATACAAATTTTTCAGGCTGTGTGTACATGGCAGAGACAACAAGAGTGTAAACAACAACAACAACAACACCAAGATGGTATTTATAATTATTATTATTATTATCATTATTATTAGTATTATTAGTATTAGTATTATTAGATAAATTTACAAAGGAACTGTGTTCACTACGGTATATTGTATATTTGGTAAATATTGAATGAATTGCCGTTACTGCATATGGTTTTTCTACCTTCATCATTTCCTCCACTAAATAGGCCATTTTTAAATTAGCCTGACCTTACCTGAATTTATATTGTCGCAATAAATGGTTTAGTACAGTATTTTAGTACTGATTTGTCACATGGATGGCTAAAATTTTTAGGAATATTTTTACAAGTTGCCACAACTCGATTTCAAATTTTTTACTATTACCAGCGTTTATATTTCACTATTACAAACAACTTTTCTATATACCATTTCTTCTGCAAATGCTGCATAACAGTAGTTACCTCTTATAGTTAGGTCCCGGTAGTCTGCCCAAGTTAGGTCCCGGTAGTGTGTCCCAGTCCAGATTAGGTTAGGTTAGGTCCCGGTAGTGTGTACCAGTCCAGATTAGGTTAGGTTAGGTCCCGGTAGTGTGTCCTAGTCCAGATTAGGTTAGGTTAGGTCCCGGTAGTGTGTACCAGTCCAGATTAGGTTAGGTTAGGTCCCGGTAGTGTGTCCCAGTCCAGATTAAGTTAGGTTAGGTCCCGGTAGTGTGTCTTAGTCCAGATTAGGTTAGGTCAGGTCAGGTGAGGTCTGACTAATTTCTACTGTATATATTTTCCTGCTTAGGTCCCGGTAGTTTGCCCAGGTTAGGTCCCGGTAGTCTGCCCAGGTTAGGTCCCGTTAGTCTGCCCAGGTTGGGTCCCGGTAGTCTGCCCTGGTTAGGTCCCGGTAGTCTGCCCAGATTAGGTCCCAGTAGTCTGCCCTGGATAGGTCCCGGTAGTCACACTAAATCCTTCTAGGAAATATATTTTTTTCCAGTGAAATCCTGTTGTGGCAACTTGTAAAAAATTATCGATAAACCAGCAAAGATATTTTTTAATCGATCTTCGTCTCAACATAAATATTCCTTGAAAACTTCCCTAAGCCTTACAGAATGCCGAACTGTATGGTGACGAATCAGTACTAAAATACTGTACTTAACCATTTATTGCGACAACTAATTCCCTTATATTTATGTGAACATCATGTAAATAGTAGTGTATAAACGTTGGTAATACACCTACGGAAACCATTTTCATACAAGAATTAATTATACTAACCGTAGTATCAAATGTTTTACAGATATACGAAACACATTGACTACTACTGTTGTCTTCAGTGTTGGCAGGTCTGCTTGATGAAATTTCCCTAACTCCAACATCAGAATTTCCCTTTTTACCTCAATTATTCCTTGTTTAGTCTTAAGAGAACACTGATGGTCTTTTTGGTATTTTGTCTGATAGTAAATTCCCTGTTTACTCTTGAACAATTTATAATTATAATCTCTGTGTGTGGACTTCAATATTCCCTAAAACAGAAATTTCCCTGCACCTGGCAACACTGGTCGTCTTTCAGTCAACCGTCTTGGTTTAGTAGCAACTCGTCACCTCCTATTATGTACAGTTGCGGGCAGATGACTCGAGGCCACCTCATTCACCAATATGCTGGTGTTGCATCTGGTAACAGTGGCAGCTATGAATTGAACCGAAATTCAGTCGTCTGCTCGGACGAAACAAACCCTATTGTAATTTGTTAATATGCGGGTTTAACTCTTCTCTAATATATATCATGTAATTAAGCGTATTATATTGATAATGATAGCATGTTATAAGTATTATTGACATATTACAATAACAATATTACAACACATATTCAAATAATGATACATTCATTCATGTGAGAAACAAGATATTCGAATACTGCATCAGTACCGAAACAAATTTGTTTCACATGAAATAAAGCTTCAGTATTTAATTTTATGTGTTGTAATACTGTGGTTAAATATGTCCATAATGTTTATAACATGTTACTCACTATCAATATAATACATAATATTTATTAACCCTTAATGGCCGGATTGCGGTCATAGACGGCCCCAAGAAACGGCCGGATCGTGTCGTACGCCACTGCTATGTGGTGACCGGGCGAGATGAAGCACCGCTATTGCCAATGTCGGCATTTGCGAGCCCAATTTGGCGGTTTTTTTTTCACTTGGCTATACTTCACCACCATCCCTACAAATCACCATCGTCAGTCAGTGTGTTACTGACTGTAAACATGGATGGATGTGGATTAGATTTCTTGTGTGTGTCCGATTCTGTGGTGCGTCATGCTTACTTACAACACTGACTGCCACCCGCGCGGGCCACGTTCAGTTGTCGTCAGAGCCACTCCACCTAAGCGAACACAACCACGCTCACACGAGAAAGTACCCTTCATTCCTCACTTAATTTCTCGGCAACGGAGAGTTGTAGAGAGCTGGGGTTGGTTTTATTGGAAAGAGGAAGAGTTGATGGTGCTAACAAGACCAAATTTAAGTTGTTCAGTATCGTAGTTTAGACGTACAGAGTAAGTGTAATAGAGCGATTTTGGAAAAATCGGCCAAAAGCGCCCGGACAGGCAGTAGGGAAAGTAAGACTAGCCCCGGACTGACAAAATGGCTATCCATAGTTATCCCGTCGCGGAGGGGTTAAAGAAGAGTTAAACCCTCATATTGACAAATAATAATAAGGTTTGTTTCGTCCGAGCAGACGACTGAATTTCGGTTCAATTAATAGCTGCCACTGTTACCAGATACAACACCAGCATATTGGTGAATGAGGTGGCCTCGAGTCATCTGCCCACAACTGTACTTTAAATAACGCATACATGACGTATAATAATATTTATAACTTCAGGGATCTTATAGATTTAAAAAATATATACCTGTATATGAAAATAATGCAACTTTCGTCAACATTTTGCCCACGAATGTCAACAATAGATTACTAACTGGTAGTATCTGGCATCTTATACATTTTTCCTATACTATTGCGGAAAACTTGAATATGAGCAAACATGGCCGCCGTCCAGTCTCTCTATATAGGGTATCTAACCTGACTTAATCTAGACCGCATCAGACTACCGGGACCTAACCTAGACAAACTGCTGGGATATGACCGATGTAAACTATTGTAAAGTGATCGGGGTTTTTGCCTTGGGCCGCGTAGTGCTACCACATCTTGCTAGGTTCAAGGAATTTGCCCCAGTCACATTATAAGTTTACACTGAGAGAAACACCATAGCTGAAAAGTGTGTTAGAATGGTCCAAAATAATGGGTAATAATACTAAAATATACAATATAGTGAACACAGTTTTTCTGTAAATTTACGTTAATATTATTATTATTATTATTGGATAAATTTTAGGTAAATATTGCAATTATTTTTCTGCATCCTCAATTTTCACACTTTCTGTCGACCAAAATTGTCCATTTCTTTTCCCTTTTATTTTAGAGACTGTTATGTGGAATTTGTAAATAACATTAATAACATTTGTATACATTTACCTTTGTATATATTTACTTTGAAATGGGAACGAGGATTTCCTAGCGGGTCCCCAACTTCCCACCTCTGATTGCAGTGTTGCCAGATTAAGGAATACTTTCATGTTTTAGGCAAATTTTGACCACAAGGGAAATCGTAAGAAGAATGTTCAATAAGTAGTCCAGTTAGGCGGGAAATTCAATAGTTTAAAATTGGGACAAATAATTTTTGATCAACAGATGAAATAACCTGATCTACCTCACCTAACCTAGACTGTTGCTACCTTTGAGACCTAACTTAATGTCCTTTGGGACCTAACTTAACGTCCTTTGAGACCTAACTTAATGTCCTTTGGGACCTAACTTAATGTCCTTTGAGACCTAACTTAATGTCCTTTGAGACCTAACTTAATGTCCTTTGAGACCTAACTTAATGTCCTTTGGGACCTAACTTAACCCTTAACGTCCGGACCGCGGTCATAGACGGCCCCAGGAAGCACCCGGGTCGTGTCTTACACCCCTGCCATGTGGTGACCGGACGGGATGAAGCACCGCTATTGCCAATGTCGGCATTTGCGAGCCCAATTTGGCGTTTTTTTTTTTACTTGGCTATACTTTACCACCAGCCCTACAAATCACCATCGTCAGTCAGTGTGTTACTGACTGTAAACATGGATGGATGTGGATTAGATTTCTCGTGCGTGTCCGATTCTGTGGTGCGTCATGCTTACTTACAACACTGACTGCCACCCGCGCGGGCCACGTTCAGTTGTCGTCAGAGCCACTCCACCTAAGCGAACACAACAGCGCTCACACGAGAAAGTACCCTTCATTCCTCACTTAATTTCTCGGCAACGGAGAGCTGTAGAGAGCTGAGGTTGGTTTTATTGGAAAGAGGAAGAGTTGATGGTGCTAACAAGACCAAATTTAAGTTGTTCAGTATCGTAGTTTAGACGTACAGAGTAAGTGGAATAGAGCGATTTTGGAAAAATCGGCCAAAAGCGCCCGGACAGGCAGTAGGGAAAGTAAGACTAGCCCCGGACTGACAAAATGGCTATCCATAGTTATCCCGTCGCGGAGGGGTTAATGTCCTTTGAGACCTAAGTTAATGTCCTTTTAGACCTAACTTAATGTCCTTTGAGACCTAACTTAAAGTCCTTTGGGACATAACTTAATGTCCTTTGTGACCTTTAAAAATAAAATGATTCTGTTGATAGGAGCTAAAAGTATCCTGATTGGGTGGGTCAGGTGTATTATACACTACAATTGTATTGGGTGTATTGTACACAACTGCCTGCTGGACCTTTCACAATGTTGCCAAGGGGATCTGGTAACACCATCCGCCCGACTTCAGTTCAGCCCTCCTCTACAAAAACTTTGTATCTGAAAACTGAAATATTTAATAAAGAATACATTTTTTTCACACGATAATTCCACTGGGTATTGATAAAGGTAACCAAACGCTACCTAACCTAACCATTAGTTCACTGGTGCAGATAATCACAATATTAGCTGAAGGTTTTGGTATGATATTACTCGACGTAAAAAATAACGTCATTTACTATATAAATCTGCTAAAAATTTTTTTTACAATCCCAAAACAGTAAATATTTAAAGAATTGCCGTTATCATGTACTGTTTTTCTACCTTCATTACCCACTTATTTACACCATTCTAAGACCATTCTCTTTGGTATTTATTGAAAGAATTCCCGTTTTGTATAATTGTTGCCAGATCCGGTTAGGTCCCAGTATTTAGGCCTGGTCAGGTCCTGGTACTTTACCATGGTTAGTTCCCGGTAGTTTGACCAGGTTAGGTCCCGGTAGTCTGCCCAGGTTAGGTCCTGGTAGTCTGATGCTAAAAGGCTATTTGGAAATTGAGCCAGTCTCAGGCCTTCAAGCTGAAAAGACATATGTACTATATGGCGCTATCGCTACGACAACTCGGCAAGCGCCATCCTATTATTGTATATAATAAGCGAGATAATCGCCTTTAAAGTTTAGGTGATAATTACGCATAAGATAAACACGAATAATTTGTTGACCGTTACTTCACTTCAACAACTGGATATCACCACAATATAACATATACTGTGGTTTTTAAGACTTCATTAGAGGCCAAATTTTATTAGCTTTGGACTGATATGTTAAAAAGTGTTCAGTTCCCTATTACGAAAGATATTACAGGTATAATAAATACGACTGTCATGGAAAATAGGTGAAAAGTTATGCTTGTACTGATATATTTGATTAATATGGAGAATTGGTAAATAATAATAAAATATACTACTTCGCTTAAGAAACTACATTGTTTAAGCATTCTATGGGTATAGATTAGATGTAGGTACGTTACCGAATAACTTTGAAAAGTTAAAAAGAATGTGATACTATCACAGTTTGTATGGTCTATTACGTAACCTCTCCGAGGTGGGATGGCGCCGGTCGCTGCCAAACGTACGATTCAACCTATCGCTTTTAACAGCCATAGTTATAAACTAGTTAATTATGTATCTGAGTTTGCTAGGTTAAACCTGTATGAATGAGTGGTAAGTAGAGGAACTGCTGAGTCATTATGCATATATTTCTCCACACGGATAAGAATTACAAATGATATTTTAATGGATTATAACACACAGAGGCGAGGCGCCTCTCCTCCCTCCCTCCCTCCTCTTCCTCCTGTACCCCGGTCCATCTGTACTCACCACCCCGCCTCTCTCCCACTCCTTTCTACCTAAGTTCCTACCCTCCTCTATGTCACCTCATCACTGATTCCCTTTATCTTCCTGTCTAATTTCTAATACGTCTCACTATCCTTATCCTTCACCAATGTTTTTTACACTGAGGTACTGAAAGTAATTGTTACTAAGTAGGCTGATGTTTTTTAGTGTCTTAATGTGTCCTGCTATGTATGTGCGTGTGTGTGTGTTTTGGTATGTGTCCTGTTATGTGTGTGTGTGTTGTTTCCTTCTGTGTTTTGGTATGTGTCCTGGTGTGTGTGTGTTGTTTCATTCTGTGTTTTAGTGTGTGTGTATGTGTGTCCGTGTCTGTGTTTTGTTACGTGTCCTGTTGTGTGTGTGTGTTTCCTTCTATGTTTTGTTATGTGTTCTGTTATGTGTTTGTGTTTCCTTTTGTGTTTTGTTAATTATGTGTCCCGTTGTGTGTGTGTGTGTGTTTCCTTCTGTGTTTTGTTATGTGTTCTGTTATGTGTGCGTGTTTCCTTCTGTGTTTTGTTGTGTCCTGTTGTGTGTGTGTACGTGTTTCCCTCTGTGTTTTGTTATGTGTCCTGGTGTGTGTGTGTGTCCTTCTGTATTTTGTTATGTGTCCTGTTCTATCTATCTATCTACAGCTCCGACGCCTCGTTCCCTCCAGGAATTTCCACCACGGCAGAAGTTAATGCACTCCGTCCTCACGTGCTCTATCCCACCCCCACTTCTCTCTCTCACATACTCTTCCACACTTTTCTGCCATCTAACTGGAGGTCTGCCTCTCACACCAGGTCCCACAACTTCACTATCGTACACCTTTACAAACTCCACACTTTGCATTCTCTCCACATGTCCAAACCATCTCAGTGTATTACGCTTCACTCTCTGAACCACTCCACATTCAATCCCAACTGCCTTCTCACCCTGACCACATCTCTCATACACACTCTCATTACTTTCTCCATCCCACCTAGTAAGTCCACATGCTCCTCTCAGATCATTCATTTCCACAGCACCTATTTCTCAGTCCCCTTTTCACTTCTATACTCACACTTCTACCCTACATAGTCCTCCCCAGTGATATTATGACCTGCCTGCCCCTCCCTGATTTCTCCTTCCATGTTTACACAAAACTGTTCTCATTTACTTGAATTCCCTCACTTCCTCCATCCTCTCACCCCTTAATGTTATCTCACATTCAGTCCCAGTTGGTTCAGCCACTCTATAGGGTATAGCAAAGTCAATTACTTCTGTTTTGGTCCTCTTAAATACCATCACCTTACTCTTACCAACACATTCACCTTCAGTGTGATGCACTTCTGTGTATCTTCCATGTACTGCAGAATGCTTTGGAGTTGGATCGTGAGGCTAGACTGGTGCAACTTGACTTTTCTGCCGGGTTTGATAGGGTAAACCATCTGGGTATCCTCTACAGACTTCGCTCTGTTGGTGTTGGAGGTTCAGTCCTGTCTGTCTTGTCACAATTCCTCACTGCTCGATGCCAGTATGTTGTTGTGGATGGTGTGCAGAGTGGAATTAGTGTCTGGGGTGCCTCAAGGTAGTGTCTTAAAACAGTTGTTGTTCCTACTGTATACCTCTGAACTCTTTAACATCTTGGAGAATGACTTGTATGGTTATGCAGATGACTCCACTCTCATTGTTGTTGTGTCGACCCCTGTTGGTGCCAGGATTACTGTTGCTCAGTCATTGGATCGTGACCTGGATAGGATTAGTGATTGGTGCAGGTATGAGTTAGAATGCTGGCAAGAATAGTACAATGGTCGTCTCTAGGACTGTATTGGAGGGGGTCTGAGAATCTGGTTATTCTGGGAGTTACATTTGATGCCAAACTGACTTTTTTTGACATGTTCGGTCAATTCAAGGTCTGTCTCCCAGAAGTTGGGTATAATGTGTAGAGCTTGGCGTGCTGGAGATCACTCATTATTACTGCGGTGTTACAACTCCTTTGTGTTGCCTCTGTTGGAATACTGTTCTCCAGTGTGATGTTCAGCAGCTGATTGCCATCTCAAGTTGTGGGATAGGATTGTTTCTAATGCTAATTTTCTTACTGGCAGTTTACTTGATTGTAACCTGAGTCACCATCGTTCTGTTGCATCATTGTGCATGCTCTTCAAGAGCAGAAGTAATGTGATGCATCCTCTTAACTTCTCTCTGCCACATCTGTATGTTCCTGCTCGTGTCACTCGTGGTACATTAGACTCCCGTAGGTATGCTTACGTATTGCTTCGCTGTAGAACCTGTCAGTTTAGTCGATCGTTTGTCCCAAGGTCTAATAAGTACTTATTAGACCTTGGTTTCTCCCTAGGTCAGTGTCTCTGTGGAATAGCCATGACAAATCTGTCTTAGATGGTGTAGTACTGGCTGGTTTCAAGAGTAGGGCTAATATGTTTTTATTAAGCTAACTACTCATCTTTCTTTCTCTAAGCTGTCTTCTTTTCTTCAGGTTGGATTCATGGATCTGGGGTCTTCGGATTAATAAAATACTTGCATGCTCTCCCAGCTTTGTGTCTCTGGTCTATTTTTAATAATAATAATAATAATAAATCGTCTCACCACTTTTGCATCGACCACATCTTTCTTTAAGGGTCTTGTGATATTTTATGAAACTTGGAGGCTTGTAATTCCTCCTGATTATGCCACGAAACACGCTTCTGCAATATTGGTGATGTTTCGTGATAAAATTTGAAGGACTCCCAAACCTCCAATTTTCTGACTACATCAGCTTTCATCCACATAATCAATCAAACTCTTCTGCTTTCCTCTCTCATCCCTTCTCCATGTATACCTGTGGATCATCTTGTGCTGAAAGAAGGTGTTTGCCAAGAACAGCCCTCTCTCACCACAGACATCCACCAAATACTCACTATTCTCATTTACTCCTTCTACACCCCATTTACCCACATTACTTCACACTTCCTCCTTTCCATTCATATCTCCCATCATCACCACTCCTTCCATTATCAATCTTTCTCAGACATGCATTCAATTCCTCGAAAAACACACTCATTCTCATGTTTTCACCCACTGGTGCATATGCATACATCCACACATATTTTACCATCCCAAGCTTTCCCATCATCCATACAATCTTCAACCCATTCCACCCATGTCCATCCACACTAACCCATCCTCCCCTTCCCCTCACTTACCAACCCACCATCCCCCTGTGCGTACTCTTCTTCCTGTCTTTCTCTCACTCTCCCTTCACTCTCACTGTTCTTCCTGTCTTTCTCTCACTCTCACTCACTCTCACACTCACTCCACTCTACTCTCACTACTAAACAAATTGTAGTGCACAATGGTTAAATTTAGTTGAAAAAATGTTTGTCACTGATGGGAAAGGGAGGCCTCACTCGTACTTACGTTCGCCAGGCTATTTCAGCGCCCGGCGATCACTCTCATTGTGTTTAATAGTACGAAATTGCTGATCGCCTGGCGTTCACCAATGCCAGCCCTGACGAAAGGTTATAAAAGTACGGCCTCTAGTCTCCTACCCTCCCTTCTTACCAACCAATCCTCTACCTACCTCCACCATCCCTTCTTACCAACTCATCCTCCCCTAACTCCTGTCTTACCAACCCATCCTCCCCCTACTCCCACCATCCCTTTTTACCAACCCATTCATCTTGTCATCCCTCTTTAATCATCCATCTATCCCTAAACACTCCTACTCTTTCTCTCACCATAGTGTGACTGACTGAGTGAGTGACTCAGTCACTCACTCAGGCCCGTAGTTTTAAAACATTTGAGGGCCCTTACTGGAGCTCTATGAACCCTCCAAATAATCCAGGCCATAAAACGCTTCAGTGTTTCGAATAGGGAATATGTTGCCTGGAGTAGTTTGGAGGGTTCATAGAGCTCCAGTAAGGGCCCTCAATTTTTTTAAAACTATGGGTGTAAGTCACTGCACCAGTGCACCTACCTACCCTTCCCTACCCATGCTTACAGTTCACAATTATTATTATTCACTTTAATTAATTACGTATCTTATTCGATGTATTGTCATAATTTTACTTAGAAATATTGAAGTACTAAAACTTCCCATAACTTACAGTGAGACACATAGTATAAACATAAATTCTTCAGGCATTTTAAAAATGCAGTACGAGAGTTTGGGCTAGTCCGGCCGGGCTGGCAGCCTGGCATCGCTCACTAGTTGCCATTTCGTGATCAGATTATAACAAAAGATTTGCACAATTTGTGATAATTAATGGCTTCTGCAGGGTTGTTTAGACAATGAGTATGTATATCAATGTTATTTATACATAATAACCACAGTTCTCAATGGCTATCTAATAGAGAATCACAAAATATTACGAATTAAAGTAACTTTACTCGGGTGGAATTTTCTTTACCGGTATCGTTCTCCTCAGAAAGAATGACACCTTTGATTTAAAATTCCCCTAGACATAGCGGGAGACACCAAATAATGACTAGGCGTTGTTCAGGAGGTAGAAGAGGAATTGTTTAGTTTATTTCTATTATTAACGCAATTTCGGGGGAGGTTGGCGCTTGTTGACTTGTCGTACGCAGCTACTCATATCGTCTTTATGTAGGTATGGCAACTGATAAGTGGCCTGTGATTGCGGAAGATTTTTAACTAACGCAACAAGACTGAAATGCTTTCACATATTATAAAGTTAATATTGACTATTCTAAACTCCAGAGTGCATCTTTCCCGGGCAATGCCGGGTACCTCTGCTAGAAATATTATAATTAATTAATATAAGGTGATTAAATTTAACATATTTATACTCGGTTTTTCCTATTATAATATATATGAGTGAATAAAGAAGAATTACAGTATAATATTCTATTTCTTTCTATAAAATGATTAAATTTAACACAATATTATTTTATAATATAATTATACGAGTGAATAAAGAAGAATTACAGTATAATATTATATTTCCTTATATTATTTTTTGGTAATTATCTATTCTATTGCCGTTTTCTATGTTTTACCTTTACCCACTAATTTATATCATTCTAATACACTCTTTTTCTATGGCGACATCTTCAGAATTTTCATATTAGCCAGACCTTACCTGACCTAACCTAACCTAGACCACAGCCGACTACCGGGACCTAACCTCGGCAAACTACCGGGAACTAGCCAGATGTGGCAACACTACTACAAAATGGCAACAGTCTAGGTAAACACCTAAAATAATAAAACTTAACACATATATCTTTTTATAATATATACAAGTGAATAGAGAAGGAAAACAAGTCAAATACAGCCTAGACCAGAACAGACTATAGGGACTTAACCTGGTCAAACTGCCAGGAAATAACCATGGTAAAGTACAGGATATGACCTATACAAAATACTGGGACCTAGCCTGATCTATCAACACCATTAGAATGGTCTAAAATAGTGGGTAATGATACTAAAATATACAATATAGTGAAAGGAGTACTTCTGTACTAATACTTTTTTATTACAGTACTCCTACAGGTACCCAAGATCATTTTATTACTGATTAATTTCCCAGTAGTTTGTTTACATTGGTGATAAGTCAATGTAGAGGCTGTGTATAATATTAACATTATTAGTAGAAATATATCATTACTTGAGATATAAGAATAATATTATGACATTATAATATTTTATTCTCAATCTATACTATAAATGGCAAACTGTCTCTGTTTGTCCTCTTATAACTTAAAAATGGTTACATCTACATCCAAAACGCATACCGCATAAATTATACAGTTGGCTCACCATATAGGCGCTAAATTGGGAGACCAAAACCTACGCCTATATCGAAAACGCCTATAACGAACCGTTCACTTTATGTATTAAATACAATATAGTCGGCAGACCACCCCATGTGACATAATAAATAATAATACATACAGTAAAAGTCCTGTAATCCGAATTGCAGGGGACTGAAGGTCATTCGGACTATTGGTTTTTTAGGACTATTGGTTGGACCTCCAAATACAGATATGGAAAAAGAAACACACAAATTATAGGATTACAGAAAATCCTCATTATTTCGGATCATTTGAGTTATCAGAAGATCTGAGATATTCGAGGGCTTAAATTTGATGCGTATGACTGATTGTCTGTCTGTACACCCACTCTCAAAATTACATATGCTTTCACTCGTATCTCTGGTTCCCATACACAGCTAGTAACTAAAAATAATTATAAATTTGAGCCCAAAGTATGGAAAATGAATGTTTATAAAGGTTATCCATTCTAAAAGGTTAGGCCTAATAGCGTGACGAGTTGACACCAATACAGTGACAGTTAACACCAATAATTCATGAGTTTCTACTCATACAATCATATTTCCTTAGTACTGTATATATTAATTATTCTTTGTAATTTTCTCATACCATCACTTGCACTTTTCACCATATCAAATGTCTGTACTGGGATATGTTTAAAAGTATGAAAAATGCCCGTATTGAGAAGTTGTTTACTATAAAGGGGTTAGGCTTATCACGAGTGTATCAAGCAAACGTGAGTGACAGTGGGGTGGAAATTTCAGTTATCACTAAAACTCATTGAATTTTCATTCGTGCACAAACATTCCTTAGTTTCTATTAATTAATTTTGGTAATTTTCTTTGAAAAATCACTTTCACTTAGTATTAATATTTCACATAGGTACGCCTAATAGGTGTGAGAGTGTGGGTGGCCCAGCTGTACGCGAATCACGTAGGCATAATATGTGACGATACATGAGCGCCTTTAACAAATTTTGTCCACCTAAAACACGAAAATAGTAAAAATAGGCACCTACATTAAACTCGTTCCGCCTATATATGTATTTTCCCCCAAACTATTTTTGAGTGCCTTCCGCCTATATGGCGAAACGATTATATGAATCACGCCTATATGTCGAGCTGACTTTATTCTGAATCACCATCACCAGGCGTAGGTTTTGATATGACGTAACTCGACGTAAAAATTACATCATTCTAACAAAACCCGGTTTCACACCAAAAACTACATATTCTGAATCAGCACCACCGGCAAAGGATTTTATGATGTAACTTGAGTAAAAATTGCGTTATGTCAAATATTCTATTTATCGGTTAGAACCATAAAGAAGAGCCGCTAAAAACACACACCAAATTTACAATTGCGGACACCTGAAATGGAGGCCCCTCATAGAGGATAGGGTTTGATGAGACATTGTGTTTATTGTGTGTGTGTGAGTTTTAGTGCATTTATGTAGCATAGAGTATACAATAAGACTTTGTGTGTGTATGTGTCTGTGTCTGTAAATTTCACGCAAAAATAACCATTAAAATATGGATATTGATACGTCTGGGAAGCCTCCATGGTTCTACTGCTCATCTTATCTGCCGCTCGGCGTTAAGCAAACAATAACACCGGTGACTGGGCGATAGCTGCTCCATCTCACATCAAAAGGTTGAACCAGGCTCTGTATGGCATTACAACACTGCAAAAATATGGCCAAGAGACACTGGTAATGTTTACATATCAGTTTTAAGTATCAAACAAATTACCTCTGGAGCTATTTTGAAAAATCTTAGGTGATATTGCCCAAGTTCAATATCATATTGAACTTACTGCTCGTGTGAACGGCTAATAAAGCCAAGTTCAATATTTCTTTATTGGATATTGGGCAAGATATCTTGATTATGCTCTCACATGCACATGCCTCAGGTTCAACGTCACCATCATTTATACCTTGTATTTCAAGACTCAAATGACCTTCTATACATACAAAGAGGTAGGAGGATAGTTTGGAGGCATAATTAAGGGGAAAATACACTTTGGATGCCTTGATTTCTCCAAAGTATTATGCCATGAAACAGGAGCCGAGGAACAAAATTAGTTAAATATTTAAAGAATTGTCATTGTCGTGTACGGCTTTCTACTTTCATTACTCACTTATTTACACCATTCGAAGATTATTTTCTTCTATGTCATTTTCTCTGCAATTGCCCCATTTTCAAGATGGGGCATTTTGAAATTACCCTGACCTTACCTAGACCACAGCAGATTACCAGGACCTAACCTGGGCAAACTACCGGGAAATAACCATGGTATAGTACAGGAAATGGGAATATAGGCCTAGCCTGCGTTGTCATCGTGTGTGTGACTCGCTCGTTTTTATTTATTACGAGTTAACCACCAGCTTCAACACTCAGTCATACCAGGTTGTACATTTACAAATCAGAAGGCCATATCCTTCCATATAAAGAAGGAAGTATTTCTCGGACAGAGAAGGCAGAATGTAACACCAGCGTATGGCAAATAAAATTTAAACAAACGATATCACACTCTATCTCGCCCCTTCCCCCTACCACCTCCAACACTACCACGCATGCTTACGACTCATTTCAGTCATGTGACTCGCTCGTTTTTATTAATTACGAGTTAGCAACCACCTTCAACACTCAAGTCATACCAGGTGGTACATTTACAAATCAGAAGGCCATATCCTTCGATATAAAGAAGGAAGTATTTCTCGGACAGAGAAGGCAGTAGGTAACACCAGCGTATGGCAAATAAAATATAAACAAACGATATCACACGCTATCTCCCCCCTTCCCCCTACTCTCCCCCTACCACCTCCACCACTACCACGCATGCTTACGACTCATTTCAGTCATGAGTCGTCTGCGAAACCCTTAATACAAATTGTTATATGCATTTAATATGCTTAATACGAATTTTAATACTGTATTTACATTTGTAAAGTAACAGTACAGTACACTTCTCTTCACTTTTAACACTGGTCACTCCACTCTGCCTCCTCACTCACCTCTCCTTACTCACTCTGTGCTCTGAGTGGGTGAGTGTAGCCACGTTAAATCGAACAAAGAGCGTTATTTAATCGTATCCCCCCTACATATTACACAACGTTAAATCAAAAACGCGTTACTCAAAATAGCGTTATTCGAGAGTCAACTGTACCATATATAAGCAGCCTGTAGAACACACATGTACACTAGTTTACCAGCCGCCTGTGTGTGTGTTTGTTCCCTATTTGTGGCGAGATGTAAGATTTTACTGTACACTCTAATGAATAAATTTAGTGCGTCAGTGCACGTGGGCACAGATTCGGACACGCGCAAACATTTATTTTATAACTCAGCCTTCATGACGATCAGAAGGCAACTGAGTGGGTAGGGGATCGATATTGTGATGTTATTTACTAGCCCGCTAACATGAAAAACCCGCCCATCATAGCGTTACATGGCGGGAAGATAGCTATGACGGTATACACCATCAGCCGGAGTCCACGAACCAATGGTGCAAACCGTCAGCCGGACTGTAGGGGTTAAAGACCCTATGATTATGTATGAGGCTTCTGATTCCTCCTGACTATGCTACGAAACAAACTCCTTCCATATAGGTGTGTGTGTTTTGTAGAAATATTCCAGTAGGGAGGTATTGTCTATAGTGATGTGGCCAATACTTTAACCCATACGCACCGGGACCCCCCCCCCCACCTTGCCTCAACATTTTTACCCTGCTGCTCGCGTCAAAATTCTCGATTTCCCCTATATTCATAACGCTCACACTCTTAACCTATATAGTGTACTGACTTCAAAATAGTTTCTTACATACCTTCAATTCTTCCTCTTTCCAATGGTACCATCGGGAGGGCTGTACAATGAACAGTTGTGGAGATAGGGCGAGTTGAAGTAGACCGTGTTTGCGAGCGAATCACCAGTGTGTTTGACTCGACGCTCGAGTGTGTGTGGAAGCGGCCTGGGTGTTCAGTTTACCCTGCAAGTCCATTGTCAACTCACTCGTATTACTACTGTTATGTATTGTATGTCATGATTACAACACAAAATAGTATGAACACTTGTAGGAATATATCATCGTGTAACTGTCGCTTAGAAAATGATAAACAAACTGATTTTTACCGTAGGAAACACGTATATTTACCATCACTCTCCTCTGCCTGGGTGTGTTTTTTGGTGTTATTTTACTTATTATTACCATTATGTATCGTGTGTCATGATCTATACACTAATTAATAATTTGTAACCTTGTAGGAATATCATGGTGTCACTCACGTACATATATTCACTACGGTATTGTCTTACGATCGTTAGAGCACAAATTCGGACAAGGGCAAATACTTAAAAATAGCCCAGCCATCGTGGGATCCCCAGAATCGACTGAGTGGGTAGCGGATCGATATTGTGAGTGTATTTTCTCGCCCAGCGACAAGAAAAACTAGCCCTACATGGCGGGAAATAGTGCTAAATCTCTGTGACGGTGTATGTCGTGACCCGGACCTTAACGTAGGACGGTGTATGTCGTGTCCTGGTTTCTAGGGGTTAAGGGTGTAAGGATTTTGACACCCCTTAGGCCCCAGCCACTAGCTTTCAACTCCTTTCCTTCCCGGTTGCTGTTAAAATATATTTTTGTTTCAGATAACACCAGTAAGAGTGTGACAACACTGACACCATAACAGAGTGATTGGCTGCCCTGACACCAGCAACAGTGGTTGGCAGCCCTGACAACAGTAATAACCAAGTGGTCATATTGGTGGCAGAATAAAGCTGTGTTAGTGATGGAGATGGAAGGAAGTGACACCATCAATGTTGTCAGAGAAGATAAGTGTACCAAGTTGGTCTGTCAACATTGTGGTCAAGAGTTTAGTTGGAAATGTCATCTCACTCGCCATTTGTTGACTTATGCTGGAGAGAAAATGTTTGTGTGTGATGAGTGTGGTTTTACAGAGTTTAGTTGTAAATGTTACCTAAAGAGACACAGATTTGTTTACACAGGAGAGAAAAACTTTGAATGTAAAGATTGTGGTAAAATGTTTGTGACAAATAGTGAATTAAAGCAACACATACTTACACACACAGGAGTGAAGAATTTTGAATGTGATGAATGTGGTAAAAAATATGTGACAAAAAGTAATTTAAAGCAACACATACTTATACACACAGGAGTGAAGAATTTTGAATGTGATGAATGTGATAAAAAGTCTGTGACAAAGGGTGAATTAAAGCGACACATATCTATACACACAGGAGTGAAGAACTTTGAATGTGAAGAATGTGGTAAAAAGTTTGTGGCAAAGCGTGAATTAAAGCGACACATACTTAAACACACAGGAGTTAAGAACTTTGAATGTGATGAATGTGGTAAAAAGTTTGTGACAAAGGGTGCATTAAAGCAACACATATTTATACACACAGGAGTTAAGAACTTTGAATGTGATGAATGTGGTAAAAAATGTGTGACAAAGGGTGCATTAAAGCAACACATACTTATACACACAGGAGTAAAGGACTTTGAATGTGATGAATGTGGTAAAAAATGTGTGACAATAAGTAATTTAAAGCAACACATACGTATACACACAGGAGTGAAGAACTTTGAATGTGAAGAATGTGGTAAAAAGTTTGGGACAAAGGGTGAATTAAAGCGACACATACTTATACACACAGGAGTGAAGGACTTTGAATGTGAAGAATGTGGTAAAAAATGTGTGACAAAAAGTAATTTAAAGCAACACATTCGTATACACACAGGAGTGAAGAACTTTGAATGTGAAGAATGTGGTAAAAAGTTTGGGACAAAGTTTGAATTAAAGCGACACATACTTATACACACAGGAGTATAGCACTTTGAATGTGAAGAATGTGGTAAATAGTTTGGTCTGAAATCTAGCCTAAATAGTCATTTAAAAGTTGATACAGGAGTAAAGGATTTTGAATGTAATGTATGTGGTAAAAAGTTTGGTTGGAAATCTAACCTTAATCAACATATGAAAGTTCATTCAAGAGTATAGGATTATGAATGTGGTAAAAAGTTTTCTGACTAATCACAACTCATGTTACACAAAACTGTTCACACATTTGTGCAGTGGCAATATCGTAACCAATGAGGTTAAGAGGTGCGACCATTGCACACAGGCCACCATCAAACATTGGGAAGTTTTCAAAACACCTCGGTGACCTACCCTACCTCAGGAAGAGTAGGTAAATCTCACCCCGCCTCCACGCGGTAACCTCGGGTGACACCTCCCTAATTTAAATTTATTTTATTGTAAAAGGCTGGAGATGAAGCTAAAGGGGGAGTCGATTCCCCACATATAGGTTTTAATTTTTTTTTGTAATGTATATATTCTAACGACATATATATTTTAAGTGTTTATGTGTATTTTTCTTTTTTAATACTGTGTTGGTTTTTAAACCTGACAATGCTGATGGCCCGTGTCCCTCCTGGAATGAGTGCTGTGTTGGCCTTGCCAGCCACCAGCGGACCCCCAATGGGTGGAAGGACGGCTGCGGCTAGTGGCATGGAGGAGTCTCTGGTAGTCCCTTTGAGGGGCAGGAAAGGGGAAGAATGCTTCAAGGTGGTTGTAATCAATGTGAATGGAATGGTGCATGAAATGAAAAGGAGAGATAGTGGAGTGTTGCAGAAAAAGTAGAATAGATGTGTGTGGCATAACAGAGACGCATGTGAAAGGATGGGGGTTGGAAGAGAGTGGGGATGGAGGGAAGAGTGTGTTGTGGGAAGGAATGGAAGGGGCGTAGTATGGACAGGTATGGATGAAAAGAGTAAAGGGAGAGGAAAAGAAGGTTGTGCATTGTTGGTGTCTGGGAGGGTGTGGAAAGGAATAGAAGGGCATAGAAGGAAGGGAACAAGAATAGTATGGATGACTGGTAAAATTTGTATTGTAAAATATGCATGGGTCTGCACGTATGCTCCGGGGGAATGTGCAGACCAAAGTAGGAAAGGAGAAAATGAAAGCGTTTTGGAATGAATTGAGTGACTTCCTGAGGAGGTTTGAGAGTGGGAGGAGGATAGTGATGATAGGAGACATGAATGGGAAGGTAGGTATGAGAGAAGAAGAAATGTAGTAGGCAAGTGGGGTGTGAATGAAATACACGAGAATGGTGAGTGCCTGGTGTATGTGTGTGCTGAGGTGGGGTTGTTTCTCGCCAACACCTGCTTCGAGCACAGACTGATCCACAGGTACACGTTGAAGAGGAGGGGTGAGCAGAAGAGTTTGATTGATTGCATAGCTGTTGATGAAAGGTTAAAGAAAGATGTGATGGATGCAAGAGTGGTGAGAGGCATGTTTCAGTGCTGTGACCACTATGCGGTGTTGGCAAGGATTAGAGTCAGGGCAAAGTGAGAGTATGGTAGGAAGGATAGAGGGGGGGATGAAAGGGAGGTAGCAAGTGAAAGATTGAATGATAGTAAGTACAAAGAGGTATATAATAGGAGAGTGGGTGAGGTGCTTGAGGATGCAAGGTTGAGTATAGGGGAGGGACTGGAAGTGAATGAGGTGTATTTAGCCTCTGGCTAGCACAGTGGTAGCAGTTGTGGCTGCAATTGTGGCCCAGCGTTCGATCCTTGCTCGGGACACGTTAAAAATGCCACTGATGCCAGAGGTTACCACCCCTGTGAGCAGGGGGTGAGGGGTTTGAGACGGCTGTCTGAGGTCTTCCTGCTTAGTCAGCCATATCTGAAGCTGACTCGGGGTCTCAGGTGGGTGGAGAGGTTTCTGGGCCACTCATCACAATGATCATCCTTGTGATGCGTGCTATAATTGTGTTTCATATACACAGTGTGTGCTACACTCTGTCCCAGTGACTGCCACTCATTGGCACCTTTAATAACCTTTAATATGAAGTGTTTAAGAAAATAGTAATGAGAACAGCAGCAGAGGTAGTGGGGGGCAAGAAAGGGAGTGCATGGTGGTCAGAGGAAGTGAAAGATGCAATAGAGATGAAAAGGAAGACATTTAGGAGAACACTACAGAAGAATGTGTCAGAGGAAGATAAAGAAAGGTGGAAGAGAGAATATAATGTTTGTAAGAGGCAAGTGAAGAGGTTGGTGAGGGACAGTAAAAGGAGAGTGGATGAGGAGTTTGGTAGGAAATTGAGTGAGAAGTTTAGGGAAAATAAAAAACAGTTCTGGAAGGAAGTTAAAAGAGAAAGAGGAGAAGGAAAGTCTGGGAGTGTGAGAATGAAGAAAGAGGATGGAGTTACTGTGAGTGGAAGTGAGGAAAAGGCATTTTGATCGTTTGATGAATGAAGGAACGGGAGGGGAGACAATCATGACATGCATGGGGATGGAGGCAGGTGGTAAAAGACAGAGTGTACAAGGAGAACTAGGAAAAGAAGAGGTTAGGAGAGCAATAGGAAAGTTGAAGATGGGAAAGGCACTGGGGGTCGATGGGATAACTGTGGAAATGGTAAAGTGTGGTGGTGGGGGGGGAAAGTAGTGGAGTGGATGTTGCTCATATGCACATTGGCATTGAAGCAGAGAGAGGTGCCAGAGGATTGGAGGAGGGCTATAATTGTACCTTTGTATAAGGGGAAGGGGAGTAAGGAGGAGTGTGGTAGCTATAGGGGAATAAGCCTTCTTAGTGTACCAGGGTAGGTGTATGGGAAGGTTCAAACTGAGAGATTGATGGAAGTAACAGAGAAAAAAGTTAGTGAGGAACAGGGAGGGTTCAGAAAGGGTAGAGGATGTGTGGACCAAACATTTGCATTAAAATCAATAGTGGAGAAATATATTGGCAAGGGTAAGAAGTTGTATGCTGCCTTCATGGACTTGGAGAAGGCATACGATAGGGTGGATAGGAAAGCTTATGTCAAAGGTGTTGAGAATTTATGGTGTTGGGGGATCTCTGCTGAAAGGCATTGAGGCTTTTTATGCAGATGCAAACGCATGTGTGCGGGTAGAGGGTGATCTGAGTGAGAGTGTTAATATTAGTGTAGGGCTGAGACAGGGATGTGTTATGACACCATGGTTGTTCAATATATATATGGATGGTTGTATGAGAGAGATGAACGCTAAAGTGAATGGTCTGGGGGTGAAGTTGAGGCTGAATGAAGTAAATTAGTCCTTGGCGGCATGTTTGTTTGATGATGACACAGTTGATGGCTGAGAGTGAAAGGAATTTACAGAGAGTGGTGGACGAATTTCAGTGTCTATGTAAACGAAGGAAACTGAAGGTGAATGTGAGTAAAAGTAAAGTGATGATATTTGAAAGAGCAGAAACTGAAGTGATTGACTTTGCTACACCTTACAGAGTAGAAGTACCAACTGAGGGGTGAGAGGATAGAGGTTGTGAAGGAGTTTAAGTACCTGGGTACAGTTCTGTGTAAACATGGAAGTATGGAAGGAGAAATTAGGGAGAGAGCAATGAGGGGTAGACAGGTCATTGGATCACTGGGGAGGATTATGAAGGTTAGAAGTGTAAGTATGGAAGTGAAAAGGAGACTAAGAAATAGTATAATCCTGCCAACACGGACATATGCATCGGAGACATGGACATGGGGTAGGGCTCATCAGTCGAGAATAGGTGCTGTGGAAATGAGTTACTTGCGAGGTGCATATGGACTTATAAGGTGAGATGGAGAAAGTAATGAGAGTGTGTATGAGAGATGTGGTATGAGTCAGAAGGCAATTGGTATTGCGTGTGGAGTAGTTGAGAGAGTGAAACGTAATACACTGAGATGGTTTGGACATGTAGAGAGAATGCAAGGTGAGGAGTTTGTAAAGGTGTATGGAAGTGAAGTTTTGGCACCTGGTGTGAGAGGCAGACCGCCGGTTAGATGGCAGAACAGAGTGGAAGAGTATGTGAAGGAGAGAAACATGAGGGGCAGGGGAGAGCTTGACCGAGTAAGGAGGGAATGTTGGAACAGGGGAAACTGGAGACACTTTTGCAGTGGCCACCTCCTTGGAGGGAGTTTCCGGAGGGAACGAAGCATCAGAGGTATAGATAGACAGTTCACACGTGAAATAAAACACTGAATGTAAGCGGTGGCAAACAATGATTGCTCCCCTACCCCCTAAGCATGATAGGAAAAAATTGAAAATATCAAGGGGTAGTACATTATATTGTAGGTGTATGGTGACAAGGTGCGTATTCAGTGTTGATTCCACAGTGGTATTAGTTTGTTAGCTTACCAACCAACCACACTTTTAAGGCTTCATTATTTCCCAAAAGCTGAGTATCCACATTCACAAATTCTATCAAACAGATAGATAATGATGATCACTGCATAGTTTACTCACCAAGTTCATTAAATAATTCCCTCATAAGTCATTTGCATGGCTAAGCTTTTTTCGTTTGCATGCTTACGAACCAATACCAACCACTGTGGAATGGACCCTCAGTGTTGCCTCCATTGGTGTCATGAACAGCCTGAAGACCTGCAGGGTAGGAAGACAAAAGTGACTCAAAAAGCTCTTGTGTTTAACTCCATTCCCTGAAGCACAGCATTGATGTGCTCCTCCATCTTGGTGCGATAAATTGAGTTGATAAAGGTTCAGACAACATCCTTTTTTCAACCTCGTCCTTCAAGATAGATCCAACATTTTCACAGATCAGGAGAATTACTGGGCCACTCATCATTACCAAAGAAGTCAATGTTGTTGTCCTTCAGATGGTTCTGGCTGGGTTCAAAGCACTTTCACATATGATGCTTCTTTTCACTGTCATTTAACACAGCAGCACTAATGTTGATACCAGCAAAGAAGAAGAATTAAATATACTTTCAGATGATATTACCATCATATTTCTAGCTAATACAATATTTATCCAGCAGGGGGGTGGGGGAGGCTATCATTGTTTACCACCCTTTAATAAATGTGCAACAAAATTAATTAGTAAATGTGTTGTTAAAAAACACACACATTGTTACACACACACCACAAAGATGACAGTAATATTTGGTGACAGGTTGGTGTCTTGATATTAAATGTATTTTTAGAACTGAAGTATATGATATGATATAATATATGTGGCCTTGACAAATGTTAAAATAACAGATGCTGTTTGTAGTGACTGGTTGGTATCTTAAGGAACCCTGTGATGTAGTCAGAAAATTGAAGATAAATGAGTCCTTCAATTACTACTATGAAACAACACCTACATGAAAGGAGTTTGTTTTGTGGTGTACTCAGGAGGAATCAAAAGCCACTAATTCTCATATACAATCACAGGGTCCATAATATTAAATGTATAGTATATGTAGGACTGAAGCCTGTGTGTGGAGAGATAGTGGTGTTTGTGGAGTGGATGTTGCTGAAATTGTAAACCTTGAATATACAATGAATAAATCCTTGTATCCACCACTGTCTTCATTTTACACTCAGTTCCTCATTGAAGACCACCAAATGTATGTGTGTTCCCAGCCTTCTGTTATTCATTACCATTCTCACCCTATGTTTAAAGAACCCAGGCTTGTGTTACTCATTACCATACACACTAAGTTATTTACTGACCCTGTGTTAAAAGGCTAGTGTGTGTTCCCAGACTTGTACTATTCATTAAGGGCCCTGTGATCGTGTATAATAAATGAAGGCTTCTGATTCCACCTAACCATGCCACGAAACAAGATCCTTCTATATAGGTGGTGTTTCGTGGCATTATTTGAAGGACCCATTTACCTCCAATTTTCTGACGACATCACAGGGTCCCTTAACATTACCTTGGAGGCAGGGAGAGGTGCCAGAGGACTGGAGTAGAACCATAATTGTGACTCTATATAAGGAATGGTATGGGGAGTATGGTAGCTATAGTGGAAAAAGCCTTCGTGTGACAGGAAAGGTGTATGGGAAGGTGAAGGTCAAAGTGAATGGTTTGGGTGGGTGCCAAGCTGAGGCTGAAGGGAAAAAAATGGTCCTTTGTGACAAGCTTACTTGCTGATGATACTGTGATGATGGCTGAGAGTAATAGGGAGCTCCAGAGGGTAGTGGATGAGTTTCAGTCCCAGTGTAAACAAAGAAAACTGTTGGTGAATGTTGATAAAAGTAAGGTAATAGTATTTGAAATGGCAGAAACTGAAGTGATTGACTTTAGTACGCCGTATAGGGTGGGACTGTGGGAGTGACAACTGGGACTGTAGTCACCCCTTGGTGAAAGGAGAGAGAGAGAATGATGAAAGTAAAACATATAGAAGAGCATGTGTTGATGGAGAGAGGGTCATAGAATCACACACACGGCTGGTTATTGACGTTTTAAGATCGTAAGTGGCGAGGTTGTGAGGTAATACTCGAGTAGAGGAGGTTAACTAGAGGAGTAATGTTTGTGTTGTTCCCTCAACTGATCAGTAACAGAAGACCTGACCACCATCCATGACCCTCGAAAGGTAGGAGTGGGTCAGTTTGGAGGCGACCAACATGGTACAATCATCAGTGGACAGTACAAGTGTGGTAGTTAAAATTCACCGTAACACTGGCAAATGACTTGGTAAAACAATAACCAATATATGAAGGAAATTATGGTAAATATTGAGATTATCTGCGTCCTCGATTTTCACACTCTGTGAATCAAAATCACCCGTTCCATTTCTATTTTTCTATTGGAGACTATTTTAGTTTGTAGATATAAATAAAAAGCATGTATATTAGTTGTATATATTTACTTTGGAATGGGAGCAATGACTTTCCTAGAAGGTTACCAACTTCCCGCCTCTGCATGTAGTGCTACTTTATACAGGGATACTTATTTGGGAAATTGTATGAAAAATGTTCAATAAGTAGTCCAGTGTGGCCACCACCCAGCCCTTCTGACATAGTGTTCTCAACTCAAAACCTAGAGGTTGGGAGATCGATCCTCTCAGGTGAGGGCCTAAGAATATTTACTCTTCCGATTTGAGTGTCAGGCACTAACTATAAGGCTACCAGACATCGTAAAACACCCTCACTGGTACCATAACAGCTGCAGTATTTGGGAATAACCCTCACTTCCCTCTCTCTGTGGCTGGGTACCAGTTCGGAAATCGTGACGTGTGTGTGTGAGCAGCAGTTGACCTGGGCCATGGTAACAGGCTTCATGAAGCCTATGTCCAGTGTCGGATCATATAAAAAAAAATCAGAAGCTGGATGGAGCCATTGTGGATGCCTGTCCGGGATGCAACACAGCACCCCATTCTATTGAAAACTGCAATGTACTCAAACACACTCAACAACAACACAACATACACACAACCACACTCATCAACAACGCAACATACACTCTCTGAGGGCATTGTGGGAAAGCCTGGTTCAGGCCATGACCTTCCTTAGGAGCTCGCGTCTGCTCGGCTTTCAGCTTGAGGAACTTCAACTACAACAACCCCATATTTGACCATCTATCAATATTCTTGATATTTCCATTCTACTTACAAATGAAAAATCTACCAAAATTTAATTTAGACATTTGTGACTCCTAAATATAACCAACTTTTTTCCTATAACTCTTATCTTTGCAAGATGTTAACATACATTTCTGTATATTCCTTGCCAAAGTTAATGAAATACACACTAACTGCTTTCTGTTAATTCCATTAAAACTAAAAATAACCTTTATAAAGACTATAAAGTTGGTGCTATCGCAGAAAACCATTATAAAGAATATCCCAATATGTTAAACAAGATTGTCAGCAACTCAAAAAGGTCCTACCTACTACATGCATATATTTATAAACTTCAAGAATGATACTAAATAAATCTGGAATGCAATAAATCAACTTTATCAAGAATGGTGAAGTGTGTGAACTACAATCAGGATTTACAGCAGGACCCAGATTGGAGGATAATATATTTATGTTAGATTACTGTATATTGGTTATAGCAACAATAGACTATAAGAAAGCATTTGATTCCATAAATAGAAACGCTCTGATAGAAAGCCTAAAATATTATAAGTGTGATAAACAAGTAATAGACATTATAGCCAAGTTATATAAAGGAGATACAACCACATTACATATTGATGACAAGAAGGTGTGTGACATAGACACACACACACACACACACACACCCATTCTCTCTCTCACTTTCTAACACACACACACACACACATTTTCTCTCTCTTTCACTTTCTAACACACAAACACCCATTCTCTCTCTCTCACTTTCTAACACACACAAACACACACATTCTCTCTCTCTCTCTCACTTTCTAACACACACCTTCTTCTTCCCCCCCCCCCTCTCTCTCTCTCTCTCACTTGTGCAGTGACTTCCGCCACGCCAACACCTCCTGCCAGCTCTTGCTCGCTAGCTGTGTGTACTACAGTGTAACCCCGTGTGTTTCAGTTTAGTCCCGAGTGTGTTCTGTGTGTGATCGGTTTGAGCCCGTGTGTTTCAGTTTAGTCCCGAGTGTGTTCTGTGTGTGATTAGTTTGAGCCCGTGTGTTTCAGTTTAATCCCGAGTGTGTTCTGTGTGTGATTGGTTTGGGCCCGTGTGTTTCAGTTTAATCCCGAGTGTGTTCTGTGTGTGATTAGTTTGAACCCGTGTGTTTCAGTTTGGTCCCGAGTGTGTTCTGTGTGTGATTAGTTTGAACCTGTGTGTTTCGGTTTAATCCCGAGTGTGTTCTGTGTGTGATTGGTTTAAACCCGTGTGTTTCAGTTTAATCCCGAGTGTGTTCTGTGTGTGATTGGTTTAAGCCCGTGTGTTTCAGTTTGGTCCCGAGTGTGTTCTGTGTGTGATCGGTTTGAGCCCGTGTGTTTCAGTTTGGTCCCGAGTGTGTTCTGTGTGTGATCGGTTTGGGCCCGTGTGTTGGCGTGTGTTTCAGTTAATCCCGAGTGTGTTCTGTGTGATCCCGTGTGCTAGCTTGTTTCTGTGTTCACGAGTGTTTGGAGCTGTTTGTGTTCTTCGTGGATGTAAGCGATCGTTCATCCCAGCTCACATTAAGTACCCTACACAAATTTCATTTACTAACTTATTTTATCTATTTATTTAACTTTATTTTCTTACTCACTATTTACTCTTTATTTATTCTTTATTTCCCATATTTGTGTTGCCAATTTCCCAACGTGTTTTTTTCTATATTTATTTTCTATAGTGAAATTCTATATTAATTTTATTCCAGGTATACACTACAAATTTACTGTATCCGTATATATCGAGTTCTCAGTTCCCAACGATTTTTATTCCACATTTGTATTTATTTTTTATATAGTTCCATACTATATAATTTCAGGCTCCTGATATTTGTCTACTCGTTCGTCTTTATATTTCTGTACTAATATTAATATCTCTGTATTTAATTAATTCCAATAACCAGTCTCTCCCTACCAAACACCCCCCCCTCCTCACCACACCTCACATCTCTTCTCCACTCCCCTTTGTCCAGTAAACTCGCCCCTCCCCCTCGCCCTATCTCATCTCACCTCACCTCACCTCTCTTTTCCTCCACTCCCAAGGGACATTAGCCCCTACCTACCTTCCTACATTCTCTACAGTCCCATCTCACCTCACCTCTCCTCCACTCCCAAGGGACATTAATCCCTACCTTCCTACAGCCTCACCTCACCTCACCTCACCTCTCCTTGTTTAGCATTTATCTCCACTCACTACCAGTACCTTATCGTCCCCCCCATCCATCACCCCATATCCTCATCAACTTGAAATTGTTTAATAAATAAATATAATAATATATTATTGAATTAGTAAATTAATTAATAAACTAATATATAAATCAATAAATTAATAAATAAATTAATAAACTAACTGTTACATATATTGATAAACTAATTGATAAATAAATTGTTAAATTAATTGTTAAATAAATTGATAAATAGATTAATAAACTAACTACCAAATAAATATTTTCATCAATTCATTTTAAGTTTACAGCATACATATTTAATTCAATTTTTAATATATTTCTATACACGTTCGTGTTCAATTGACAACTTTATTCCCTTCCAGGACTGTACATTTGCATTTCTTTGTCCTTTCAATAATTTTATTGCTTTCCAGGCCTACACATTTATATTTCTTTTTGTTCAGTTGATATTATTCCCTTACAGGCCTAAAACAATAACACCATATCTTAATTTAACCCTACCCACTACACTCACCTCACCTCACCTTGTGATCCTCACCTCACCTCACTCACCTCACCTCACCTTACCTTGTGATCCTCTTCCTCACCTCACTCACCTCACCTCACCTTACCCTGTGATCCTCTTCCTCTCCTACCACCTCACCTCTCCTTGGTATTCCCAGCCCCCCACCAGATAATCCCTACTCACCTGACCCTACACCTATACCCTATCTCCCCCCCCCCCCTCAAACCCACACCAACAGTCGACATTTTCGTACATCACCCCATACTCACACCAACTTGAAATTGATTATTAAACAAATAGAATAATATATTATTGAATTAATAAATTAATTAATAATTTAATAAATAAATCAATAAATTATTAAATAAAATTAATAAACTAATTGCTAAATAAATTGATAAACTAATTAATAAATTAATTGTTAAATAATTTGTTGAATAAATTGATAATTTGATTGTTAAATTAATTGACTAATAAATTGTTAAATAGATCAATAAATTAACTACCAAATATATATTTTCATCAATACGTTTTAATTTTACAGCATACATATTTAACTCAATTTTATTATATTTCTATAGACGTTCGTGACCAATTGACAACTTTATTCCCTTCTAGGCCGGGACATTTGCATTTCTTTGTCCTTTCAATAACTTTATTCCTTTCCAGGCCTACACATTTGTATATCTTGTTTATAAATAAATTCATAATATATAAATAATAAATTAATTCAATAATAACAAAACAACATAAATAATACTACTAAGTAATCATATAAAATCATAAATTTATAAATAGATTAATAAATAAATTAATAAATAATTTACATCTAAATTAATAAATAGTTTGAATCTAAATTAATAAATAGTTTGAATCTAAATTAATAAATAATTTTAATCTAAATAAATAAATAATTTAAATCTAAATAAATAATCTAAATATAAATTAATAATTAATCCAATTTATATAAGTAAATTTACAAATTGACAAGCAAAAAAAAAATCAATAAATATTCACCATGGCACCTCAATACACCTGTTTGACTTGCTCTGGAACTTTTGGCCCTACTATTTTCGCGAACAGAGACGTCCATATCTGTAGATTCTGCCAGTTACGAGAGGATTTGTCGACCGACCTGAAGGCAGCACATTGCAAGATCGAGGCCCTGAACGAGAAGTTGGAAACACTACAGGAATTCGCCGCAATGAACGTAGGAATGACATCGACGCCTACAGAACCCGTCGTCACAGCCCCTGTACAGACTGCCTCTACACCCTTACCTCCACAGGCACCACCAACTACACCATCTTCACAGGAGGAGTTCCGCGTCGTCAGGAACAACACACGACCCAGGAAGAACATCATACCCATCACTACTTGTCAAAACCGCTTCAAGATCCTGGCACAAGACGACGATGAAGACGACACCGAGGTCAGGCTGGTTGGTGACTCCATGGTAAGGGGTCAACTCACCGAGTTTTGTGGTCGAGCACCCAAGACTAGGAAGCGCTTCTGTATCCCAGGTGGCGGCCTAGACGACGTGACCGACGTAGTGGATGAAGTGACACGCCAGGCCCCCGACAACACCACGTACGTCATCCACGTCGGAACCAACGATGTATTGAAGACCCGATCGGAGGAGCTACTCAACAAGTACCGTAAGATGATTGGTAAGTTCAAGGAGAAAACTAACAACATAATACTTTCTGGAATCATCCCCCGCAGACAAGCCGACACCCGCTTCTACAACACCGCCACCAGCATCAACCGACGACTTGCCAGCATCTGCAACGAGGAGAACGTCGATTTCATCAACACCTGGGACAACTTCTTTTTTGATAACTCTTTATTCTCTGATGATGGTGTCCATTTGAACCAGGTGGGATCAGCCCGTTTCGGACGTTTGCTGAACGACGCGGTCATCAACCACCGATCAAAAAACGGGACTACCCAGGTACGTCAAGGTCAGGTAACGTAAAACAAATAAATAGAGTAAACCGAAATAGCTTAAAGGTATTTTACGTAAACGCTCGCAGCATCCATAACAAATTTACAGATTTAGAGGAATTAACTTTCACAGAAAATTATGATATAATCGGCATAACCGAATCGTGGCTAAATACTGAAAGCAGAGATTTCCTAGCAGAGTATAAAATTCCCGGTTACACAATATTTGAAAAAGGACGAACAAATAAAAGGGGAGGCGGAGTTCTATTATATATTAAAGACGATCTTAAACCAATCCTATTATCAAAGCCACATATTGATAACATAGATACACTTTATATACTCATTAGAAATAATTGTGGGGCGAAACTTTTGTTAGCTTTATTATACAGACCCCCAGCTCAACCTGTACAAACCGACCGTGATATCTATGAGCAATTAAACGAAATTATTAACACGCAACATTCCATAATTCTTGGTGACTTTAATTTACCAGTAACAAAGTGGGGAGAACCGTTATCAGCTCATTATGGTCAAGATCTTTACACTAACTTACAAGAGAGCTCCCTTATCCAATTTGTCAACAGCCCAACTCGCGGAAATAATGTTCTTGACCTAGTATTTGCAACAAACGAAGACATGATAGAGAATACTAACGTAGGTGAAGAATTTACCAATAGCGACCACCGCATAATAACTTTCAGTATAAATTTTAACAAAAGCGACATAAAGTACAGCTACGAAAAAATCCCCGATTTTAGAAAAGCCAATTTCAACCAACTCAGAGCGATACTAAAAGAAACCGACTGGAAATGTCTGCGAGACACTATTGACATAAATACACAATGGAACTTTTTCACTAATGCGTACACAAAAGCGGTCAGGGATAGCATACCATTAAAAAACCGACGTTCAGCACAAAATTTAAAGCCCAAGTGGTGGAGTAAAGATATAGCCGACTGTTTACGAGCCAAAAAGAACGCCCATAATAAAGTAAAAATCACAGCCAATAATGACGACCGTGCCAAGTTTACAGACTTACGAAGAAAAGCCAAAAAGTTAATCAAACAGAGTAAAAAGGAAATTGAAAAACACGTTGCAAATCAGAGTAAGACAAACCCGAAAGAGTTCTACAGTTATATTCGACAAAAGAAAGTACTTACGTCAACTATCGGTCCAATTCTTGATGAAAATGGGGACTTTACGACAGATGAAGAGCGAATGAGTAGTATCCTAAATACTTTCTTTGCATCAGTCTTTACCATAGAAAACCCGAACGATATACCAGCTGAAACAACAGTCCAAAATGAAAACACCGAGGTTTTAAATAATATCAGCATAACAGAAAATGACGTAATCAAATGTATTGATAAATTAAATGCAAATAAGTCACCTGGGCCTGACACGATCTCCCCTCGCGTAATAAAGGAAGCTAAAAGCGAAATAGTAAAACCTCTGACTCTGCTATTTAATTATTCTTTACACACTGGAACAATACCTGATGATTGGAAGCTCGCTAACGTAACACCAATATTTAAAAAAGGCAGCAAATCTTTACCTAGTAACTATCGCCCTATCAGCCTAACCTCAGTAGTATGTAAAATGTTAGAGACAATCATACGAGATAAACTTACATATCATTTAGAGGAAAATAACTTACTCAGAGACACTCAACACGGTTTCCGCAATAAACGCTCTTGCCTAACGAATCTATTAGACTTTTTAAATGACATTTTTAACGAATATGATAAGAGTAAAGCAGTAGACATAATTTATCTAGATTTCCAAAAAGCCTTTGACAAAGTTCCCCATAAACGTTTAATAACTAAATTAAAATCTCACAGAATCCAAGGCGACACCGTAAGATGGATAGAGAACTGGCTAAGAAACCGTAAACAACGTGTGGTAATAAATGGCAAATCATCTAATTGGACTGGCGTTACGAGCGGGGTGCCACAAGGGTCAGTTTTAGGCCCAATCCTTTTCCTAGTTTACATAAACGACATAGATGAAGGTCTCTCATGCATAATATCGAAGTTTGCCGATGACACTAAAATTGCAAATACAGTACTCACTAACGCACAAACTAAAGAAATGCAAGATAATCTCGATAAATTGTCGAATTGGGCGAAAACTTGGCAAATGTCCTTCAATGCAGATAAATGTAAAGTACTCCATATCGGACATCGTAACGTAACTGCAAACTTCTCGTTAAATGGTAATCAAATTAAAAGCGTGGATCAAGAGACAGACTTAGGGGTCACAATATCAAGTAACCTAAAACCCAGTCAGCAATGTACGGAAGTAATTAAGAAAGCAAATAAAACTATCGGCTTTATTGGCAGAGCATTCGAGTATAAGTCCAAAGACACAATCCTCACTTTGTATAATTCCTTGGTCCGTCCCCTTATGGAATATTGTGTCCAAGCCTGGTGCCCGTACTACCAGAAAGATATAGTAAAATTGGAACGAGTCCAACGTAGAGTTACTAAAATGATACCATGTCTACGAAACAAAACGTATGAAGAGCGGCTAAATGAATTGAATCTATTCCCATTAGCACAACGTAGATTGAGAGGCGACTTAATCCAGGTATTCAAAATAATCAAAGGCATAGACAATATGGACTGCAACAAATATTTCAATATCGATCAATCAAACTACACGAGAGGTAATGGCTGTAAAATCATAGGTAAATCTTTTAACTCACACGAATCCAAGAATTTCTTTTTTAACCGAGTCGTCAACTTATGGAATGGGCTTCCCCGTAACGTAATAGAATGTAACACAGTAGATAGCTTCAAACGTCGCCTTGATAAACACCTTGCATCTAATCCCCGACTTTCGATGTTTACTAATGAATAATTTTTTGCCCATTACAGGTGGCAAGTTAGCCAAATTTCAACTACTTTCTATCTTTCCTATAAAATTTCCTTGTGGAGTTTTCTCTACCAACTCCACAAGGTTCTGACTCCTAACTTTATTTCCAGTACGGCTCAGGCCGGAGGGATTGGAGGGTGGGGAGAGAGCCTTCTACTTTGCTATTCTTACCTACGACTATCACTGGGGAGATATTCATTCTCTACCAGTAACCTTCTAATCAGATCACCCCGTGTGGACCGTAAGGTCTGTTGTGGTCTGTGATTCTATGTAACTCTATGTAACTCTCTCTCTCTCTCTCTCTCTCTCTCTCTCTCTCTCTCTCTCTCACATGCAGATATTAAAATAACATTTCAGTAAGGATGTAGGATTGAAATGAAACTGTTGATGTTAATATATTACTGTGTGTGTGAGAGAGAGAGAGAGAGAGAATATATGTATTTGTGTGTGTGAGAGAGAGAGAGAGACTGTGTGTGTGTGTGTCAGAGAGTGATTAAAGATTAATGTGTGAGAGAGACTGTGTGTGAGAGAGACTGTGTGTGTTTGAGATTGTGTGTGTGTGAGAGAGAGACAGTGTGTGTGTGTCTGTATGTGAGAGAGATTAATGTGTATGTGAGAGAGACTGTGTGTGGGTGTGAGAGAGACTGTGTGTGTGAGAGAGATTGTGTGTGTGTGTGTGAAAGAGACTGTGTGTGTGTGAGAGAGAGACTGTGTGTGTGTCAGCGAGAATAATGTGTGTGTGAGAGAGAGAGAGACTGTGTGTGTGTGAAAGAGAGACTGTGTGCATCAGAGATATTAATGTGTGCATGTGTTAGAGATTAATGTGTGTGTGTGTGTGTGAGAGAGAGAGAGAGAGACTGTGAGAGAGAAAGATAGAGAAAATGTATGTATGTGAGAGATATAGAGAATGTATGTGTGTGAGAGAGACTGTGTGTGTGTGTCAGAGAGATTAATGTGTGTGTGAGAGAGAGAATGTGTGAGAGAGAGATACTGTGTGAGAGAAAGATAGAGAGAATGTATGTGTGTGAGAGATAGAGAGAATGTATATGTGTGAGAGATAGAGAGAATGTATGTGTGTGAGAGATAGAGAGAATGTATGTGTGTGAGAGATAGAGAGAATGTATGTGTGTGAGAGATAGAGAGAATGTATGTGTGTGAGAGATAGAGAGAATGTATGTGTGTGATAGATAGAGAGAGATTAATGTGTATGTGAGAGAGACTGTGTGTGTGTGACAAAGATAGAGAGAGATTGTATGTAAGTGAGATAGAGATAAAGAGAGACTGTGTGTGTGTGAAAGAGAAGAATAAACTGTGTGAGAAAGTGTGTGTAAATGATAAATTGTGTGTGTGTGTGTGTGTGTAAAAGATAAACTGTGTGTGTGTGTGTTTGTAAATGATAAACTGTGTGTGTGTGTGTGTAAAAGATAAACTGTGTGTGTGTGTGTAAAAGTATATATGATATTATAAAAATGATTTGTAAATGAATACATAAATAAATACAAATATAAAACTATAAAAATAGATTATTTTTCGTCCCTCCTTCTCCTCTCTCTCTCTCTCTCTCTCTCTCTCTCTCTCTCTCTCTCTCTCTCTCTTTCGGGCTTAAATAAATAAATAATAATTTGTTTCAATTTCCTTAGTAGAAAAGAAATAAAAAAATATTTATTAATTATCCCATGAAATAAATGGGTTTAATATTAATTATTCCATGAAATAAATGGGTTTAATATTAATTATCCCATGAAATAAATGGGTTTAATATTAATTATTCCATGAAATAAATGGGTTTGATATTAATTATCCCATGAAATAAATGGGTTTAATATTAATTATCCCATGAAATGAATGGGTTTAGTATTAATTATTCATCCCATGAAATAAATGGGTTTAGTATTAATTATTCATCCCATGAAATAAATGGGTTTGGTGGCAATATTGGAGCAACTTTATTCCTCCAAACTATTCCAGGCAACTGGGTAGATAGATGCCATTATAATATTTATTAATTAATCCTGTTTCCTGACATACTTTGGAGGAATCAATGTATTCCAAAGTTACTACAAGGGACCTCAGATAATTCTAGGTTAATTTTGGAGCAAACTGATCCCTCCAAACCATATTATGACGTCATTACAAAGAGAGAGAGAGAGAGAGAGAGAGAGAGCAGTGTTGCCAGGTCTGCTTGACAAAAGTTCTATAATATCCCCATTGGTACCTCTGATTCCCCATATCTAGTGAAAATTCCCCATACTTGGCATCACCTATAGAGAGAAAATGTTGGCTCAAATTTAATGTTTGAATGGCAGTCCATAAATGAGGTTACCGAGTTGACTGACCCTCCCCCCCTACCCCCCATCCACTCTACCCATACCCCCCTCCCTCACACTCATGCCCCTACCCCCCTTAACACCATACCTCCACCCCACTCCCCTACCCCTCCTTGATTATCGTATAATGATTTGGTGGAGAATATAGTTCACGTTTAGGTTCATAATTCATTTATTATTAATTATTTTCAATTGATTATTACATCATCAAGTTTCCCATAATTTTCCCTACATTTTGATATAATAATGTCTTTAATTATGTAAATAATTAACGAAATGAGCGAATATTATATATTCATAATTTCCAACTGTGACTAATGGGTACATTGGAACACTTTGGGTCCTCCAAGGTATCTCAGGCAACACAACTTAATGCAGGAATAATACAGTTTGGAGGAATCAGTTTGCTCTACAATTATTACTCTATGGAAATCTGGAGTCCTTTATAGTACTTTGATTCCTCCAAAGTATGTCAGGAAAGAAAAATAATTAATAAATATAATGGTATCAATCCTGTTGTATGGAATAGTTTGGAGGAATCAAATTGGTCCAGTATTACCACAACCAAACCCACAGCTTCGAATGAATTGGCTTCGAATGAATTAGCTTCGAATGACTCAACTTGATGAACCATTCTAAAGGGGGTGTAGGGAGGAGGTGGTGTATTAGGGAGGTATGGGGGGATGTAGGGGTGGTATAAGGAGGAGGGGGTGTATTAGGTAGGTATGGGGAGATGTAGGTGGTATAGAGAGGGGGTGGTGTATTAGGGTGGTATGGGGGGGTGTAGGGAAGGGTTGTGTAGGGGTAGTAGCATCGAAACTAATTCACTCATTCGAAACTGATTCATTCGAAGCTACCACCCCTACACCTCTCCAACCACCCAACCCAAACCCCTCCCTACACCTCCCCATACCCTCTAATACACCCACCTACCATACACTCCCTCTGAAATGGTTCACCAAGTTGATTCATTCGAAGCTGTGGTAATATCTGGACCAATTTGATTCCTCCAAACTAGTCCATACTACAGGATTGATACCCTTATATTTATTAATTAATTCTCTTTCCTGACATACTTTGGAGGAATCAAAGTATTATAAAGGAACCCAGATTTCCATAGAGTAATTGTGGAGAAAACTGATTCCTTCAAACTGTATTATTCCTGCATTAAGTTGTGTTGCCTGAGATACCTTGGAGGACTCAAAGTGTTCCAATGTACCAATTAGTCACGGTTGGAAATTATAAATAGAAAATATTCGTTAATCTCGTTAATTATTTACATAATTAAAGAAATTATTATATAAAAATGTAGGGAAAATTACGGGGAATTTAATGATATAATAATGAATTCAAAATAATTAATAATAAATGAATTATAACCCAAAACGTGAACTATATTCTCTACCAAATCATGACTCTACCAAGTCATTATACGATAATCAAGGGGGGTAGGGAGTGGGTTGGGGGTATGGTGTTAGGGGGGGTAGGGGCATGGGTATGAGGGAAGGGGTATGGTGTTATGGGGGGTAGGGGCAGGGATGTGAGGGAGGGGGTATGGTGTTATGAGGGGTAGGTGCAGGGGAGTGAGGGAGGGGGTATGGTGTTATGGGGGGTATGGGCATGGGTGTGAGGGAGGGGTTATGGGTAGAGTGGATGAGGGGTAGGGGGGGAGGGGTTATCATCTCAGTAACCACATTTATGGACTACCATTCAAACATTAATTTTGAGCCAACATTCTCTCTATAGGTGATGCTAAGTATGGGGAATTTTCATTAGATATGGGGAATCAGAGGTACCAATGGGGATATTATAGAAACTTTGTCAAGCAGACCTAGCAACACTGCTCTCTATCTCTCTCTCTCTCTCTCTATCTTTTACAACCCACCCCATCCTCTACCCTCATCCCCCTGCATTACTTCTCTCTCTCTCTCTCTCTCTCTCTCTCTCTCTCTCTCTCTCTCTCTTTATAATGACGTCATAATATGGTTTGGAGGAATCAGTTTGCTCCAACATTACTCTAGAATTATCTGTATTACCTTGTAGTAACTTTGGAGTACATTGATTCCTCCAAAGTATGTCAGGAAACAGGATTAATTAATAAATATTATAATGGTATCTATCTACCGATTCTACCCTGTTGACTGGAATAGTTTGGAGGAATCAAGTTGTTCCAATATTGCCACCAAACCCATTTATTTCATGGGATGAATAATTAATAAGTATTTATATATTTCTTCTTGACTAAGGAAATTGAAACATTATTATTATTTGCTACTCACACATACCTGTGGTCTGATGTTGAGAATGAAGGTGCCATCACCATGATCTTCCAAGTCACATAAAGCAACTTTCTGGGGGACCACACAAGTCACAGTCAATTCACCTGGTCCAGCTCGTCGTGTATCAATGAAGCTCTTGATATCCTGGCCAACCATGCCATGTCTGAGTCCCTCACCTGAGCACACCACTCGTGATGCATCTGCCACACTCACCTTGAGAGGACACCCACGTACCTGGCGGTCTGACCACATAACATTGAGCAAATAAGCACCAGGTATCAGAAGTGTATAGAATGCACGCCAAACTCCATCACCCTCGTCCCTCAAGGATACAAATACATCTGTCTTGGTACCACTCATGGTGACATCAGGTGCGCCTGGTCCGGCAGATAATCCATCTATAATGAACTCTGCCTGTTCACCGCATCGGGCAGTGGTCAAGCCATGCCCACGCAGTGTTACTATTGTGTGATCACCTGTAGATATAGGCTCAGCCCAACCAATGACTGGCATATCTGGTAAGAGGAGGTCAGCATACCATAACCTCAGCTCATACTCTCCCTCCCCTGGAGGTGTGAAAAGTAGACGTGCTCTTGAGCCATTTTTATCTATTCCCATTTCCAACGGTGTGCCTTAATGAGTTAAATCACCTCGAAGTCGACCAGGACCTGCCTCAGTCACATCAAATGAGAGCTTCTTCTCTTCACGTGGGATCAGCTCCAGACGACCTTCAGCATCCTGCAGACTTGACCATCCACCAATAAGCCTGACCCGTGCTGGGTCTACTATTTTAGGATGGAAAGGACTGCCTGCAACATCACGCTTGTTCCACTGCACTCGGACATAAAAGATGCCTACTTCATGTGGAATGTAAGTCTCCTGTTCAAATAGGAAACATAATAATGAAGTATAAATGTTATGTTGTCTCAAACTGAAATATTTTCCATAAAAATAATTAGGATTTTAATTACAAAGGTAAAAGTACCGTACTGAATGAGATTGAAGTAAATACTACTTATGCAAACAGCAAATTAAAAAAAAAACTTCCATAAGCATATCCTTAATTAAATTAAACAAACCAGTGCCACTCAAATGTGCTACAATCACTGACCTGATATAAGCCCTCATCTTGCTTTCGAACATTAACCTTGGCTACACTGTCTGGTCCATCAACAGTGATGTGTGGTTCTCCAAGAAGACCTCGGCCATCCACAATGAAAGTTACAGGTGTGTCCACTGCTCCCCCATCTAATCCTGACCCCTTAACACTAGCCAGGCCGGATTCTCCAACTTCCACTGTCCAGGCACCTACACACGAACATTTATCAATGCAAAGTACTGTATAATCTACAATTGTAACAGTGAGATGTAATGGCAATCAATGTAAGAAATATTGATGTATGCAACAGATATCCAGCGGAATTATTCAGATATACTACTATGTAACATGTTTCCTATATTTTCACAATCAACCTTAACTGCTTTAGTCCTGTATTTCTGACACTGACCTCTTCACCAATGTTGACGTTGGCGATAAAGGAACGCCACTCAGTCCTGTCCTCCGCCATCCGCACCACCTGTCTCATGCTACCGATGTCCGTGTCATTCCTTAAACTCTCTTTGTACTTCATCCTTTGACGCCCTCTCGATCTTCCTCCCTCCACCATGCCCATCAAACGATCCCTCTCCACTCCATTCTCTCGTAATACGTGTCCAACATATTTTAGCTGCCTCCTTCTAATTATCGTCATCAACTGTCTCCCCTCTCTCACCCCTCGTAACACCGCCTCATTCGTCACTCTGGCCGTCCAAGGTATCCGCCTCATTCTTCTCCAAAGCCACATCTCTGCAGCTTCGATTCGTCTCCTCATCGCCTTGCCGATTGTCCAGATCTCACAACAATACAACATCACTGACCAAACAAAGCACTTCAGCACCCTGCTTCTGGTTTTGATGCTGATCCCCATATTTGTCAGTATGGTCGACATCTTACTGAAGTTGATCTTGCTCATAGCTATTCTGGCTTTGATCTCTGCCTCGCACCGGCCGTCTTCTTTCACCAGACTCCCCAAATATTTAAACTTTGTAACCTGCCCAATATCATTTCCCCGAATATGTATTCTCACATTCAGCCTCTCCTTCTCCTTAGTTATCCCCGTGCACTCCCTTTTAGCGATGTTTATCTTCAATCCCCTTCTTATGCCTTCCTCATCCATTCTGTCCACCAACATCAGTAGTTTCTCCTCGGGATCAGCCACCAGCACGGTATCATCGGCATATCTGATGTTATTGATATTTCTTCCTCCTATCTTTATCCCCTCTAGGTCCTCCATCTCATCCATGAATATCTGACTGTACACCGAGAATAAATCTGGTAACAAAACGCACCCCTGCCGTACTACTCTCTCAATCTCAAACCAGTTGGTCTTGTTATCCCCAATTCTTACTGCTGCTGTCTGTCCCCAATACATGTTAGTTATTACTCGAACATCTGCTTGATTGACTCCCAACTCCTGTAGCATCCTTATTAGGTGGGTATGTTTGACAGTGTCGAATGCTTTCTCAAAATCCACGAAACACATGTATACATCTTTCTGTTTTTCTACTGCCCTCTCGACTAGTGTCCTAAACATAAGTATGGCATTTCTGGTTCCCTTCCCTCTTTTGAATCCAAATTGCACGTCGTCCACTCTCTCCATCACTTTTCTGTTTATTCTATCTCTAATGAACCTTAGTATGATCTTTGTTATCTGACTAGTTATGCTAATTGTTTTGTGTTTTCCGCATTCTATTGCACCTTCCTTCTTTGGTATAGTGATAAAGACAGACTGTTTCATCTGTTCCGGTATATGTCCTGTGCTGTATATCAGGTTCGCCAGTTCTGTAATCTTCTTCACCACAAATTCCCCTCCCGCTTCCACCATCTCAATCACCACTCCGTCTTCTCCCTCTGCTTTCCTCCACTTCATCCCTTTTACGGCCTTCTCAATCTCCTCCATCAGTATCGGAATCACCTCTGGATTCTCCTCAACTCCTGGTTTGACTCCTCTGTCATCTTGGTACAATTTTATTACATATTCCTCCCACTTTTTCAGTATTTCTTTTTCTTCCATTAAAACGTTGCCACCTGAATCCTTTATCACTGCGCTCCTCGTAGTACCTCGTTTTCCCGTTATCTCCTTTATTTTCCTGTGCATAAGTCTATTGTTGATGTGCTTCAATTGTTCAACTTCCTCTCACTGTTGATTGAGCCATTCTTCTTTCCTCTCCCTGCATTTCTGTCGTACTAATATATCCAACTGTTCGTACCTCTCCCTATTCTTTCCCTTCTCTCTCCTTCTCCCATCCATTAGTTCTAGTATTTCTTGGTTCATCCAGCTTCTTCTTGATATTTTCTCCTCATTTGGAACAACCTTATCTGCTGCGTCCACTAATGTCTTTTGTAATCGCCTCCAATTTTCTTGTATATCCTCCTCTTCTTCCTCCTCTCCTTCCTCTCCCGCATCATCCTCTAGTGCTTCAAATCTATTCCTCACTTCCACACTGTACCGATCTCTCAGGGTAATGTCGCGCCGTAGTGCATTCCAATCCTTCTTCTTTCCATGTTTTCTGGTTTTCTATAGCTTCAGTTTCACTGTAGCTACCAATGGGACATGATCGCATCCCGCTCCGCAGTCAGCTCCTGGGTAAGTCCTAACTTGTGTCACACTGTTCCTGAAACGTTGATTAATTGTAATGTAGTCAATTTGGTTCCGATACCTATCTCCTGGACTCTTCCATGTGTACAAATATCTAGGTGGGTGTCGGAAGAATGTATTCATCACAACTTGATCCCACCCATTGCACCATTCAACTAATCGATCTCCACGTTCATTTCTTACTCCAAGTCCAAAGTCACCAACTATGTTACTACTTCGACCTTCCCCAATCTTGGCATTCAGGTCTCCCATAACTATTGTAGTTTCACCAGGTTTACACTTCCTTCTCGCACTGTCCACCTGTTCATAAAACTCTTCGATGTCCTCGTCCTCATGGTCTGCTGTGGGCGCATACACCTGAATAATGTTCAGACCCACAGGATTGCTGTCTATCTTTATCATTATCACACGTTCTGACACAGGCCAAAATCCTTTGACAAATTTCGCCAGTCTCTTCTCCATCAACACCCCAACTCCCTTTTCATGTCTCTCCCCTCCCGAGTAGAAAAATTCCCATTCGTCTGATGCCTCACATCCACATCCCGTCCATCTCACCTCGCTAACTCCTACTATTGCTAATTTCAATCTTTCTGCTTCTCTCTTTAAATTTTCGAACTTGCCACTTTGGTGTAGGGTATTGACATTCCATGCTGATCTATCCTAGCAGTCGCATTTTTACAACCCTCAGTCACCTGCTGAGCATGACCGACCAAAACGTCAGCAGTCACTTGATGACGGTCGGGCCCCACCTGCTGAACATGATGCCTCCGACCGGACGTGAAAGCATCAGCCTGCGCAGCGCTACCATTAACGTCGTTCAGGTTTATTCTTTGTTGGCGTTCCATCATTTTTCTTGGATAGTTACGTAGTAGGGTCTCCAGTTCCTTTCCACGGTTTGGTCCACGACCTCTTATTCAACATATTCGAGGCAGCCCTATCGAGGATCTCCTCAATAGGGGTTCCCCCATCCGCCACCCGGGGGACGCGCCTGGTAGGAGTTGTCTCTCCCCCATAGAGTATTGTAACTCGATATTGTCCAGGTGCATCGGGCAGCCACTCAACTACTTCTCCTCCTGGTCCACTCTTCACTTCCATGGGTGTCACCACACCAGAAGGTGCCACAACCTGCACCTCCAAATCAGCTGCACCAGCCTCAGATTTGTCCACTGTAAACAAGACACTGATTAGGTCTAATTCCTCAACTGTAGTATAATATTTTACAGATTTAATTTTAAAAAATCATTAGGCTTTTCCAATTAGAGATTATACAACAGGATACTTACACTTAATTGTACAGTCTGCAAAAAAAAGTCTTGGAACCACCCCTCCATTAGTTTTAGATTTTTTATCACGTTAGGGTTGGTACGCCTGCTGAGTCAGCCAGAGTGCCCAGGCTGCGTACAGTCCATGGAGATATAATGTAAGAGGAGGCGGCATGAGCCACTCGTCCTGTACACTCAAAGTGAAGCAAGGGGCGGAGCCTATTACCCTACCCCCCATTGACTCAAAACATTGCCTCGCCCGCTTTACTCCCATTATAATTATGGTCTTATTTTCTCATATATCCTATAATCATAGCCAGAAAGAGACTTGAATTTGTTCCATATATGATAACTGCATAAAATTATCCAATTCTGTATATTATCAAAAGTACTTAAACCCATTAAATATCGCTGTTTCCAGCTAGAGCATTACATCTTCTCGCAAACTTTTCCTAGGAGTATGAATGAAAGAATGAATTGATTAATGAATGAATAGTTTCTTTTATGCAAAAAGTTTAGTAAGAGAGAAGGTGATAGTTTACACACCAACCCACAGACCGTATTATAACGTTACAGAGAAATAACAAGTACAGTTGACCACACCTGAATCTGGTATGCCTCGCTACTTGCGAGATACCTACAACAGGAAGGAAAATGAGCAAAAGTTATAGTTTGTTGACAAGCAGATAGTAATAATATTTTACTGTCTGCTTGTCAACAAACTACATCTTTTTTCACTTAAATTTCCTTTCGTTGTAGCCACCTCACAAGTAATGAACCATAGGCCTACCAGCTTCATGTGTGGGTAATTGTACAAATGCAAATAAAATTAATTATATAAAGATTTCTAGTTCGAGACTGTGGAAGGCCTTGTGTCACTCTTTAAGTATAGTATATAAATAAGATTATAATTATACACTAAGATGTGTATAGTGAAGTGAAGATGTGTATAGTGTAGTGAAGATGTGTGTGTGTGCTGTGAAGATGTGTGATCTGCAGTGAAAATGTAGCCTACATAGTGTAGTGAAGATGTGTATAATGTAGTGAAGATATGTATAAGGTAGTGAAGATGTGGTGTGTTGTGATGATGTGTATAATTAAGGTAATGGAGATGTATGTGTAGTGAAGAAGTGTATAGTGTACTGAAGATGTGAATAGGGTAGTGAAGATGTGTATGTGGTAGGCCTACTGGAGATATGTGATGTGTAGTGTAACACCCAGAACTGTCATGTAATTAAGTTGACATTCAGGTGTGTTGTCTTGTATCAAACATATTTTACCACTTATAAGCCACATGGAATCTTACCATGATGGCTGCATGTTACTGCATAAAGTGTGTCATCACTTCCTCAGTTTCAGTTCACTCTGATTTACACAGAAACATTAATTTTACTCATTAGTCCCAGGCAGTAATTTCACAATTATAAAAACTCTTTCCGCACATTGGCTTAATTAATTAACTTAGACTACGTTTTTTTTTAACTTACACCTAAATTATCAACAACCAAATAGTCTACATAGTAAACACAATTATAAATTAAATATCTTTAAAACATTATGAAATATGCTAAAACATTTATAATACAATCTCTCAACACTCGAGTTATCCTTCAGGCCAACCCAACTTAGGCATAAATAGGTCCCCCCATGGAGCCAGTTTATCTTTTATAACCCTGTCAATGCTGTATATTCGTCAGGTTATACATTAATAGTTAATAACACAACACTATAATAGCCTTGGCTTTACAGTTTTTGTGTGTACAGTATTAATATTCTACAGGACATGGGTACGTGTCGCGGTGTGCGAGGCAGGTGATGAAATTCATTTAGTTGATTAGTCAATTTCTGTCGTATATTTTTCTATATGAGTTTCTTAACATACATATGAAATGTAGTAGAAAGACTCATGTCTCTCTGGGTACACCCATATGCTGAACACGCCAGCATTATCTTAAAAAATGGCAAAGAATGTTGGTGAAATTGATGGTCCGACGTGATCAGCTGTCCAATGTTTTGAGTCAATGGGGGGTAGGGAGGACAGCCGACCAATAGAAAATTGGCTTCACCTCTGTGACGTCATGCTGCCTCCTCTTAGATTATACCTCCATGGTACAGTCAAGTGCCTGTCACAGTGAGTGCAGTAGCACGCAAGCTGTCGAACGGGATAGATGTTCGCGCTCATGTTTATCATTATTTCCCTCCTACTTTTCGCTGATCTATTAATTCCACTCCTATTCCTTGCCAGAACAAATATCAGAACTGTAAAACACTGATTGTTAGTCCATGAATGACTGCATATTATGATGAAAATTAAAGCCACTTCATATTTGAATCCGACTATAACAGACTAAATATTAGTCTGCTGGTGTGGCTTCATTTTTCGGCCTACATTCTCACTTACTCGCTGGAGCCACACTGAGGAGGTGAGTGTAGTGCAGTAAGTAGTAGACCTAGGGACTCCGTGACAACATAGACGTTGCCAACGCAATGCAATTTTCATAGCATAATTAATGCTTTTGGCATTCACAGGTTACTTTCTGTCATTTTCAATTTATTATTATAAGAAAAGGGTACTCAATGATTATGGCAAATTGCACTAATTGCTGAAACTTTCTGGCAAGAAATACCAAATATGGCAGTATGTGGCAACTTTGCTCTGCCCGCCAGTGGACCAGGATTACCCACCCTACGTAGCGCTTGCTGTAGGGGTGGTTCCATAACTTTTTTTGCAGAGTGTACAAGGTTCTCCAACAGCAGTTACAGTTTTTCTATAGTCTGTGGCGGCAAACTTTATTACATTGTATACCATTGAACATATTCCAGGTTGAATATAAGAAGTTCATATGCAATTGTTACGACCATGGATTTTAATATCCATTATTGTTAAGCATGTCAAGAGTCAGTGAAGCTGGGGTTGGAGCAGTTGTGTATGTGACCTGGTGTTTCATATCTCAGAGCTAGTGAAGCTCTGAGTTTACCTGGTAGGCATAGTGTTGGTGTTAGGCAGTAGGCCTCTTCCCTCCAACAGTGTAACATCTCTCTCCTGGAACTCCACAACTGGTAGGATTGACGCTTTATATACTCAGGATTGTCCACAGCTTTATAGGATTAAGTTTATAGGTTTAAGTTTATAGGATTAAGTTTATAGGATTAAGTTTATAGGATTAAGTTTATAGGATTTAGTTTATAGGATTTAGTTTATAGGATTTAGTTTATAGGATTAAGTTTATAGGATTAAGTTTATAGGATTAGGTTTATAGGATTAGGTTTATAGGATTAGGTTTATAGGATTAGGTTTATAGGATTAGGTTTATAGGATTAGGTTTATAGGATTAGGTTTATAGGATTAGGTTTATAGGATTAAGTTTATAGGATTAAGTTTATAGGATTAAGTTTATAGGATTAAGTTTATAGGATTAAGTTTATAGGATTAAGTTTATAGGATTAAGTTTATAGGATTAAGTTTATAGGATTAAGTTTATAGGATTAAGTTTATAGGTTTAAGTTTATAGGATTAAGTTTATAGGATTAAGTTTATAGGATTAAGTTTATAGGATTAAGTTTATAGGATTAAGTTTATAGGATTAAGTTTATAGGATTAAGTTTATAGGATTAAGTTTATAGGATTAAGTTTATAGGATTAAGTTTATAGGATTAAGTTTATAGGATTAAGTTTATGGGATTAAGTTTATGGGATTAAGTTTATGGGATTAAGTTTATGGGATTAAGTTTATGGGATTAAGTTTATGGGATTAAGTTTATGGGATTAAGTTTATGGGATTAAGTTTATGGGATTAAGTTTATGGGATTAAGTTTATGGGATTAAGTTTATGGGATTAAGTTTATAGGATTAAGTTTATAGGATTAAGTTTATAGGATTAAGTTTATAGGATTAAGTTTATAGGATTAAGTTTATAGGATTAAGTTTATAGGATTAAGTTTATAGGATTAAGTTTATAGGATTAAGTTTATAGGATTAAGTTTATAGGATTAAGTTTATAGGATTAAGTTTATAGGATTAAGTTTATAGGATTAAGTTTATAGGATTAAGTTTATAGGATTAAGTTATAGGATTAAGTTATAGGATTAAGTTATAGGATTAAGTTATAGGATTAAGTTATAGGATTAAGTTTATAGGATTAAGTTTATAGGATTAAGTTATAGGATTAAGTTATAGGATTAAGTTATAGGATTAAGTTATAGGATTAAGTTTATAGGATTAAGTTTATAGGATTAAGATATGTGTTTAATGAACGATTCACTGGTGAGTGAGATTCTGTTTAATTATTTATTTCTGTTGTGCATATTTGTGGTTATATTACAATATATTTATAAATTGATTAAAGTTTTGTGTATAACCCATAACGTCTAGTCACGCCGACTGAATCTGGAGACACGTAGTGATGCGTTAGAGTCGGTCAAACTCACGTACTTCACACTTGAAGGGTGAACCTGAAATACAGGAATAGCAATAGTAATACTCAATATAACAAATATTAACAAAGTGTATTTACACCTTCAGCACTACAATATAATACTATATATTAATTTACATGAATAATGTTACATGATATGCCTTACTTCCCAGAGCATAATAAGGCTCAATCAAGCTCACACCTTCAGTATGAATCTGACTAATATTTTCCAACTTTAAGGGTTTTATTGTATGTGTGCAGTACTTTAGTATAATGGCTAACCTACAATATCCTCCCCACTGAGAGTTATACTTACATTAATATACGTCCTTGTGGGGGGTAAAAGGATATTTACTAACCTACTACATCCTCCTCATTGAAAGTGATCTTGACAAAGTGAGGGATGGGCTCATGTGGTGTGAATGTGATATCATAGAGTTCCCTTGACCTGGCTGCCACCTCTGCCCTCACTGATGCCTTGGCTGTTGTCACCAACAACTCCAAGGTTCCCTCACCCGCCTGAGACGCATCCACCGTGAATGTTACCGGACGGTTAATCTGGACAAACAAAAGTTGCATCAAATACAGTGAATTATACAGTATTCAGTAACCAGAACAAATCTGCTAAATTAAAATCAGGCAACTAAGGCTATGTGACCAGTAGAATACTGTATAAGGGAGAGAGCAACAATGCTATGTCAAATGTGTATTATTCTGTATATGAAGAATAAATATTTCTTGCTAACCTTGGTGTGGTCTAGGCCAGTCACTTGCACCTTGGTAACATCATATATGTTACAGGTGAAAGGAGAGCCACCGACACCCTCACCATCCATACTGACACTGACAGTATGGGGTCCCACCTCCAGGGGCTGGAACTCGGCCGACAACTTGCTGGGCAACTTCCCTGACACTTTAACTGGTACATGAGCACCAGATGGAGACAGCACCTGTTATCAAAGCAATCATTTGGTATTACTACACAAACATATACTTTATTTTTGAAACAAAATAAAAAAACTGATACTGTATAGGAAAAAAGCGAAAGCCATCTTACCATGCATATGAACTATCATTACCTGTACAGTACAGTAAATATAATATCCATTTGACGGTAACTTTGCTCCATTTGTATTTCATTAGGGCAGTAACTTTGCTACAAAAATAAAAAAAAATAAGTCCATCCATCCAGTGAGAGCTACAAACTCTAGGGACAGAACACACACAAACCTGGACAACACAGTGGGAGACGTCAGCACTACTGGGATCTACAGTGATGATGGCAGGGATAGAACACACACACACACACACACACACACACACATACACACTCTCTTTCTCTCACCTGGACAACACAGTGGGAGACGTCAGCACTTTGGGGATCTACAGTGATGATGACAGGGATAGAACACACACACACACTCTCTCTCTCACCTGGACAACACAGTGGGAGACGTCAGCACTTTGGGGATCTACAGTGATGATGACAGGACGGGCGATAGAGCTCATCTTCAACCCAGCACCAGACACCATAACCTGACTACTGTCACTCACACGGCACCTGAATGGAGAACCTGTAACACAACAAACAGTCCCAGGATTATTAACCTCCTTACTCCGTTATTAATTAAGGTATACACTGTACTTCAATTATTTAGTTATCCTTATTCCGTTAAGGTCTACTCACTTCAATGATTTATTACTCCTTACTCCAATTATCTATTACTCCATACAGTACTCCGTAACAGTCTACTCAACATTATTAACTCCTTACTCCGTTAATTAAAGTCTACTCATTACAATTATTTATTACTCCTTATTCCCTGTGAACTTCAGTTATTTATTACTCATTACTCCCGTCATGGGTTACTCACTTTAGTTATAATGTACTCTTTACTCCGTTACGGTCTATGTTACTCCGTTACGGTCTATGTTACTCATATCAAGTATTTATTTTACTCTGTTATTTACTCTATTATTGATCAGGGTTGCACAAGTATTACTAATACATAATTATACAGTACTGTATTACTCTCGGCAACACAATCATTATAGGTACAGTACTTCATTTCGTGTCTTGGTCTCCATTCTGCAACACATTTAATTTCATGTCTCGTAATTTTAGGGTCATTGTACAAATACGTAGTCGTACGTAGTTTGGGTGGGGTAACTGGCCTAATATATGATTTCAGGTACAGTATTGGTCTGTGCAACACAAGCCTCACTTCATTCGTTGGTACAGTATACACAACATATATAACTTGCTGAGTTCTGCAAAACAAAAATATTTATGTGGTTTAATAATTCATTTTATGAACTAACTGACAATCGAGGGGAAGTCTGGATCAAGGTATGTGCCGTGATTGTAGGCTACATGTATCATACTCTTAACACAATGCACTTTATTTGACAGGCAAGTCTTTGAAGAAAAAAGGAAGACTCCAGGGATGGGCAGAAATATTATTATACTGTATAACCTTTTCTGCGTGTAAAAATCCCATGGCATTCAACCAAACCTAACCCAAGTTGTGAACTGTTGTGTATATGTGAAATGTTTGCACTCTTTGGACATCATTAGCGCTTCCCTTTTGAACAGAAAATTTGATTCTACCCTGATATTAATGAAGGAAGTTAATGGCGTCTGCCCTTGACGAGTACTGTATAAATGTAGACTGTAATCACCATTTTCTTTTCTGTTTTGACCAATGTACCACGATTAAACATTTCTGCTATATCCGTAAATTTCACACGATTATAGGGATACGGATTTCACACTCTTTAACTCCTCTTCATATTGAGTCAGCTCAAACCTTTAAACAGAAACTATGAACCTTGCATGCCCCTCAGAGTGTACATAGTTGGAAACATTACGCCCATTGAATGACTCGATGATCTGTAAGTTTCCAGCACCTGCCTGAGATGCGTCAACTGTGTGCAGGAAACAAGAGACAGAGTAGGAATTGAGATCTACAGAGATTTCCTGGTCTCCATGGGGAAGTGATAATATAAAGGATTTTTCTTAGTCTATGACTAAAAACTTAAATATTATCAAGAATTTTATGAAGTCCTACAAACATTGATGTGTTGACAACATACTATATCATACCATATGTATTATATATGTCATGAGACAACTGAAAGTAAAATATTCATCAAAACTCACTGCAGAAATACACCAGCTTGCCAACAATACCAGCAGCAACTTCTGTGACTCTTACTCTGTTGGCATCATAAGCTTTTACAAGGAAAGGTGAACCAGGCATTAGCATCCCTGCCACACGCACTTCAACACTGTGGTCACCTGACAAATCATTAAAACATGTTATTTAATACACTGTTAATTCTTAGTTTACGATTGAATGTATTCAACTTGCTCAAAGACACTGGGTAACAAACTGCAATACTGTATTGTCTTAAATTTGAGGTTCAAGGAAATATAACATCCTTTTTAATACCTGTCCCTAAGACATAAGATAATGTTGAGCACTGACCTACTTCAGTTGGGGTGTACTGAACCTGCAGCTTGCCCTCCGCATTCGTGGAGACATGAGACTCAAGGCTGAGGCGTAAGGGAGACATGACCTTCACTTCCAGTTGGTCCACACTTGCCTGTACATCATTACAACACCTTACTATTATATGCTGCACACTATCTTATACTGTTACTTACCTGTATTACTCTAGAAATATACTTTGGACTTTGCAGTTGCTTGTTTTATGAGTTGCAAATAAATGAAAGCATACAAAGTGCTACTGAAGAAAAGAAATAAAATTTCAACAAAGATATCATATCAAAGCCATAATAACAATTTATAGGACTCAAAAGTAATTAAATTTCATCTTAACAAGTAATTAAATTTCATCTTAAAATGTTCACAGTGAATCCTGCTATATATAAAACCATGACATAAAAAAGCTATAACAAAAAATAATAACCTTAGAATCCACAGTGAAGGTGGCAGGATGATCTACTGGAACTTTTTCTAGTCCAGCACCAACCATTGTGACACGAGACACATCCACAACCTTACAATAGAATGGTGATCCTGGCACATTCTCCCCATTGAATTTGAGCTCCACCACATGAGGTTTAGCTTCTTTGGGAGTGAAGGAGATAGCATACACACGGTTACCTTGAGCTTGTGCACTGGTGGGCACCTGACCATTGTTCACTGTCACTTCCAAGTTTCCAGGGCCAGCATTATTGGTTTCCACTGAAAATTAAACCATAATTACAACAATTATGAGCAAATTGTACTTCACTTTAAGTGGTCCTTCATTCTCAGATATGTAACCAGTAGTAAAAATACAACGTGTAAAACTGATACAAAACAACTTTGAAACGCTGGATTTAAAGTACGGTACAATTCTTCCTTACAATAATATTATAACTATATATCACAACAAATACTGTTCTCATATTTACATAAACTGTGCAAGTTGTACTCACCAAGGAAGGTGACTGGTTTGTCCACCATTCCACGGTCAGCTGGTCGTACCTTGATGGCAGCCACATCATACACTTTACAACTGAATGGAGAGCCTGGGATGGCCTCGCTTTTGTATGCCACATGGATACGATGCTCTCCTGCGCTCCGTGGGACAAATTCCACTCTGAAGGTGTGGTCACCATTGTCTAGAACCTGCGCCGGCACTGGCAGTCCATTGGGGCCTATATAGACGAGGCCAGGTTAGTGTGACCTGAGGCTATGCTGGGCAGTAGTGGAGGGGCACGAGTGAGGCAAGAAGAACTTGAAGTAAGTTAAGGTCAAGGAATTTTAAGGAGTGGACATCAACGGGAATAATCAATTCAGAGAAAAGAATGGAGAAAACTGTACAATATGATCTTGGAAGTTCATGTTTTAGAATAAGAAATACAATCACACACAGTATATTGTAAAATGTTGATGACTATGAACAACTTAGCTCTGGCTTCTTGACTTATTAAAACTGTGAAATATGAATACAGTATAGTATCAGCTTTATTGAATTCAGTACTCACTTATAGAGGTATAATTATACACTAATTCCAGATATTGCCACACACCAACAAATTTGGTTGCAGTCTTTCCTTTGGCAACTGTAGCCTACTTACTGATAATGTGGACCTGGATATCCTCCTTAGAAACATTAGCAGCTGAGATGTCAAAAGCTGAAAGATGTCCTGCCGGGAAGTGCTTGATGGTGTCGCCAAGGACGGCAACACGGGACCCACTCCCATCCATCACATCCACACTCCACGGTGAACCTGAAACAAATATAATTTATACATCAGACAACCATACAGTAGTGCGTTATTTGATCATTTGTTGAGAATTTGTTGATGCCGTTGCTCTGAGGTATGGCTGGCCAGTGGAGGGAATTCCTAACACCTGTGCGTGTGGATCCCCAAATGATGTTAACCACACCATGACATGTAAAAAAGGTGAATTTGTGTGTATCAGGCATGATGAAGTGAGGGACTTGACAGCCAATATGCTCAGGGAAGTGTGTCATGACGTCTCCACTGAAACAACTCTTCTCCCCCTGGACGGTGAACACCTACGTTACAGGACAGCCAGCACCACCAACGAGTCTCGAGTTGACGTAAGTGCTCCTGGTTTTTGGACGAGAGGACAGAGAGCCTTCATGGATATACGTATCTTTGACCCGATGGCCTATTGTCACCGTCAGCTCTCCCTGGAACGAGCAGGAGAAGATAAGAGCCTATGGGGAGAGAATCCAGCATGTGGATGAGGTCAAAGAAATGGCAGATGTCATATAACGTAAATAAGTGTAAAGTTTTGCATATTGGTAGCAACAACGATCACACCAACTATTCAATGAACGGTACTGACCTTCGTACAGTTAATGAAGAAAAAGACCTGGGCGTAACAATTAGTAGCAACCTCAAACCAGGCAAACACTGCTCAGAAGCAGTTAAAACCGCGAACAAATTAATTGGTTTCATTGGCAGAACCTTCGAGTTCAAATCTGACAAAGTCATCCTGACACTGTTCAATTCCCTCGTACGTCCCCATCTCGAATATTGCGTTCAGTTTTGGTCACCCTACTACAGAAAAGACATTGAAAAGCTGGAGAGAGTCCAAAGGCGAGCTACGAAAATGATTCCACG